>CM077824.1:13702536-13995164 GCA_039720395.1 Liquidambar formosana | reverse complement strand
GATATAACTTACTCTATCAACACCCGTATTGGAAGTCGTACCTCTTGCATCAGTGGATTATGGATACATTGGTCCAATGCACGGGGTACAACCCACAATGCATAGTACTGATATAACTTTTATACTCCCTCCATTCCTAAATAAGTGGCCTACTTTCTTTTTATGGGATGTTTCAAAATTATTGTCACATTTCAAAAGTCATTGGTTATTTTTTATTCATTTCCTAAAATACCCTTAAAAAAGTATTATCTCTTGTTCTAATGTTTTGCAACAAAATTGGATTCTCATATATGCATTGATGTGAAAGCATTTAATAGGATTTCCTTAAAAGTTGTGTTTTTTCAAAGGGGACGGTCGATTTGAAACAAAAGGAGTATATATATAATATGAATTCAGATTTTGGGTTGGGTGAGTTGCCAAGACCTTTGACCATGATAAACCTGAATTGAATTTGGATAGTTATTTTCCTACCCATGCCCAACCCACAAATTAAATATGACTGCTCAAACTCGCCTAAAGTTAGGGTTGGATGGGCTGAGCTTAGGGCCGGCCCTTAGGGAAAGCCACCAAGGGAATGGCTGTTGCAATCCCCATTCTTATTACCCCACCCCCCATCCTTTAAGTTTTTAAGGTTTTATGCAAAATATAAATGTTTTTATGAAAACCGGCCATGTTGTCCACTAAAAAACATCATTTTGAACAACTTTGTAAAAGAAAGTTTTTCCTAAATCTATCGTTTAAATATACTTTTTAGCCATTTATAGTCTTTATTTCATTTTTTGCCAAAAAGTCTACCTAAACGATAGATTTTGGAAAAACTTTCTTCTGCAAAATTGTTCAAAATGATGGTTTTCAAGTAGACCAAGCGATCGGTTTTTGCAAAAACCTTTTATATTATTCATGAAATCTTAAAAACTAAAAGGAAAGGGGTGAGCTTATAAGAATGGGGGGTTGCAATAGCCAGTTCCCAGCCAGCAAAGCGGCTTTGGGCCCTCAATAAGTTCTAATCCTTATGCTTTTGCTTAAGCGAAAATTCTTAAACCGGGTCAAATGAAGTATGAACCATGTGATTTTGTCAAAAAACCTTTATGATGCTAACAGCAAATCTGAACTGTGGAACGCTTACAACACAACATGCTACTTGACAACTTGTCCACAATTGCTCTTTGCTAGTAATTGCAATATATTATATCGAAGGGTTTACATGCATACATCTATAATATAAACCAAATATATTTAAAATAATACTTAATTAATTAAAAAACAATTCTACCAATTACCTGCTCCCTTGCCCCGTTACTGCGTGGTCCGGGTTTAATAACTATGCTCCTAACTCAAGCCCAAAACAAATTCACTTAGAAATATGTATTACTTAAAGAAATGATGGAGTTGAGTTGCAAATTGGCTACAACAAGACTAATGTGATTGCAATGTGTTAAGCAAACCAATTTTAGGTGTCACCTTGATTATGGATCACATAAATGAGGATGAGGCTTGTTTTGAAGGTCTTCAACCATTCTGAAACAATGGGAGGGGTTCAAATTCTTAACCTATCCTATTGTTGATATGTGATGTCATTGTGAATTTCAATATTCCATTTATTTTTATTCTCATATTGTCTTAAAATCTCGGCTGTGGTTGATGCAGACTGACATTAGACTTGAACATTAAGAAAATTACCCATCTCATTACTATATAAGACTTTATTTTCTTTCCACATTAAAGTAATTGCTGTTCTTTTTTTTTTCCCGTTCTTCTGTATATTGTTCAATATCCGTTACCGCAGGGAAAATTGGACCTAGAGTGACTGAAGAAGTACTTGTAGATTTCAGTCACATTCCTAATTTTGAACAATTTAATGCATAAATTTGTGTTCAAGTTTTATGCCTTTTGGGAAGATTTCATAGGACTACAAAGACAGTGCTTTTGTTTCTTATGAGGGAGCATGTGAATCCATATAGGCCTTTTTCATTCATGGCACTGTGATTGATTACAAATTGTTCTTGTCGGAAGCCTCATCATGACAAGTCTGAATCGTCTGATCCATGAAATGCATTGACAGAAATATAGAATGGCATTTAGCCATACTTAAAAGAAGATCGGTATACCATTAGACTGAAATGATTTTCCACGAATTTTAGTAAGAACAAGGTGACATTCATGAAGATTGCTCCTGTATCAATATCAGCTACAAGTATTGAATTCGGTAAATTTTAGTGTGTTTGTCATTTTTCCTTCATTGGCTTGTTGCAGTGTTTTCCATCTATGCGTTATTTTCTGCAGAGTTTTCTAATTTGACTGCATGCTGGATGTCTAGGATTCAGGTGGTTGATGGAGCCTCATTGTTTCAACATCAGCCAAGCTACATCTTGCACAAGCCCATTTCTAAACCATGTATTTAGCCACACTAATTTGATTGCAGTGAGTAATAAGTAAATCCAACTCACTGACTATTGATCACTAAAGTTCAAGATAAGGCTTGTTTTGATAGGTTTATTATCTTCTAGGATACTTGGTAAACTAGGGTAGAATGGCACTTAGAGACCTGAACAAGAGAAAAATATTCATCTTATCCATCTATCTATATCTATACTACCTATAAAAAACTGAATGTAAGAAAAACTTTTGATTGACTAATATACCCTTATTTTAAATTTTAAATACACAACTACCCTTCTGCACCTTTTTAATTTTATTGTAATTGAATAATTGATAATTACTATTGTAGTAAAGTTTATATAAGAGACATCTATACTATTATAATTAACTTACATAGGAAACATTTCTCTTTGTATTTCATTAGAGGGCCATGCTGGGTCTTTATCTTCAATAATGATTAATTTTTTTTATTTAAATTTTCAACTCAAATTGTTGAAGTTTTGTGGTTAATCAATATAATATTGTGTTACTATATATTGTTGAGAATTATTATATTCTAAATTTATTTGTGACTAACTTAAGATTTTTCAAATTAGTTATACTACTCACTATAAGTTTCATTAGAAGTAAAAATCTAACCAAACCGATATTCATATCTAAATCTTTAAAAATTATTCTTTCATTTATATTTTTATATTATTGAAAAATAACCACATGCAACACACGTGTACCTACATCTAGTTTTTTTAAAGAGGTGGGCTGTTATCACTACAAAAATTCTTTTGCACCCTTCAGTTAATTTGTATTTTTTAAGGTTTTATGAAAAATATAAAAGGTTTTCATAAAAACGAACCGCATTATTCACTAGGAAAAAAAAAAAAATCATTTGGAATGACCTTGAAAAAAAAAAAAAATTCATTTAAGTGGACTTTTAACCTTTATAGTCTCTGTTTTCATTTTTACATGAGTGCTACTATTTACCCCATACAAAATAGAGACAATAAAGTTATAAAAGCCAAAATGTAACTATTATAGTAGTAATTGATTAGTTGAATTTCTACGATACAAAATTTGTAATTTGTAATTTGTAATTTGTAATTTTATTGTTTATGTTTTTTTTTTTTGGGGTGGGGGGGGGGGGTGTTAAGTAATTTTATTGTTTATGTTTTATTATCCAAAAAAATATAATATTACTGTTTTGTCCATCCTAAGTTTTAGGTAAGAATGGAGTAATGTGGGCAATTTTTTGAAATTTAATAGTAGAAGTGAGTAGTCACTAGACATCTGCTTGGTTAACCCTCGAGTCCCTAGGCCTTAAGCTGTTTCAAGTCCTTTTCGTCCATACCCTTCAAATTCTTTGGCGTAGCGAAAGTAGTAAAAGAAGAGCACCGTCTTCTTGTAAAATAAGAACAAAGAAAAATAGAATAAACTCTCTAAAATTTTATTGATCAAAAATTGTATTCTTGCCCGTAGGCTACATACCTATTTATAAAGAACTAATACTTAAACTCTAAATAAATTAGGAGAAGGAATTCTACTAAACTTAGGAAAGCAAACTAATACTTGAACTCTAAGTAAATTAGGAAAATGAATTCTACTAAACTTAGAAAAACAATAAAATAGGAAATGAATAAGTAAAATAAACAAAATAAGAAAATTAAGCAAATGAAACATAAACTAAATTTAAAACGAAAATTAAAAAAATTAATAATAATGAAAATTAGACCCATTTGATTTGCTCAGGTTATTTGTCCTACATCATTCTTACAAACTCCCAACAACGAGAAAACCCTTAAACCTTTTTTTCACAGGTCACCTCCAATGGAAGAAAACCTTAAACGTTACAGAAGAGGAAGAATGGCGATGACCCTACCCGATATGCCGCACGACATAGTGATCAACATTCTCTCACGATTGCCCGTCAAATCTCTCATGCGATTCAGGTGCGTATGCAAATCTTGGCACGCTCTAGTCTCCGATCCCAATTTCGTTGACATGCACCTCAACCAAACATATGCCAATAACAAGGGCTATGTACTCATGTCAGATGATGGGGACAATTTCTCATTTCATTGTGGTGAAACATTTGTTCTCCACAAGAGATTGGAAGTTCCTTTCAAAATACCATTTGAAAGGTTCATGGTAGAGGGTTATTGTAATGGATTGATCTGTCTCCGTTATCGTAGAATCCCAATTTATGACAGCGATATGTATCTGTGGAACCCCTCTATTCGAAAGTTCAAGGTCCTTCCGGAGTCGAAATTTCGAGGCCGTCGTTCCACCCCAAAATTGGGTAAAATGTTTACTGTATTTGGCTTCTGCCCTCAGATTAATGACTACAGGGTGGTAAACTTTGTTTACCGTATACTTGGCTTTGGCCCTTCTATGTCTTCCCCTTGGGGCTTACTCAAACTTCCGCCCAGAGTTGAGGTTTATTCGCTTAAATTAAATTCCTGGAAAGAGGTCCAAAATGTTTCTCCGTGCGTGATCGATTGTCTTTCAAAATATTCGATTTTGAATGGAGTTGTTCATTGGCTAGCACGAATGGATACGGGGGAAAATGGTGATTATGAATTTATCTTATCATTTGACATGGCCAATGAGGTGTTCGATAAAATAAAGCTCCCAGAGTGTTGTCGTGGTGATCATGTGCTAGATAAGTTTGCATTGGTGTTGAAGGAGTCGCTTTCTTTGTTTGTCCCTTCTAGAGAAAGTACTATATGGCGCATGGATATATGGGTAATGAAGGAGTACGGTGCAGCGGAGTCTTGGACTAAACAGTTCACTTTTGGTCAGCGGGTAACCCTATCCCCATTAGGCTTTTTGAAGAATGGCGAAGTTGTACTGAAAAATGAGAAGGGAAAACTGGTTTTATATGACCCAAGAGTCCAGCGAGTTATGCATCTCCATATTTCTGGGCTTCCACAGTGGGTACATGTATTTACCTACTGCATGGAGAGCCTAGTTTTACTTAATGAAGGAAATTGGGTTCTAGAGCAACCAAATTTACTTAATCCAATTTCCTTCATAAAGTAAAGCAAAGATATGAATATATGATTCCATTTTGTTAAGCGAACCCATTTTAGGTCTCACCTTAATTATGGATCATATGGATGAGGATGGAGCTTGTTTTGAAGGTTTTCTACTTTTGGTGATATTTGATGTTGGCATTGTGGATTCCGTTATTCCTTTGACTTCTATTCTGGTATTGTCTTAAATCTTGACTGTTCATCATAAGTTGATGTAGAATGACATTAGACTTTAACGTTAAGAAAATTATCCATCTCATTATTAATTGCTGTTCTTTTCTTTCTGTTCTTCTGTATATTGTTCAGCATTTGTTACTGCAGGGGAAATTGGACATAGTATAACTGAAGTGAGCGTTTATGAGTTTTGGCAAGTATGAACAGACTGAAGTGTGATTCATGAGAAGGGTTCATGGGTTGGATATCTACCATTAGTATTAAATTTTGTAAATTCAAATGAGCTTATCTCCCACCTTATCACTATGTTTTCATTCAAATTTTTTCTTGCAGAAATGAAACAAATTTATTTTTATAGTGGAATATTGGAAATTTGAGTGACGAAAGTTTATTTTGTAGGGAAGTTTCTATGGAAAGGATTTGTTGCAAGGGATTACATACCCCCTGAAGTAAATGTAGTTTTCAATCACATTCTCAGATTTTGAACATTGGTATGAATGAATTTGTTTTCAAATTTTATGTCTTTTGAAGAATGGCAAGATTTCTTTGGACTACAAAAAACAGAGCCTTTGTTTCTTATGATGGAGCATGTGAACCCTGTTAAGGACCTTTTGATTCATTGGACTGTGATTGATTACAAATACTTCATGTTGGAATCCTAATCTTGACAAATCTGATCAATGAAACGCATTGATAGGATTGTAGAACAGAAATAGTGTTCTGTTTCTGTGACATAGCTCTTAAGTTGCACCTTGGGTCTGGATCATATGGTTGAGGACAGGGCTTGTTTTAAAGGTTTACTACCTTCAATGATACCTAATTTGGACACTGAATTTTGATATCCCTTTCAGTTTTATCCTCAATTGAAATTGCCTCTTACTTTTAAAACTCTTGCGGTGCAGTGTGGGTCAATGGAATCGGCACTTAGACTTGAACATTGAGATAATTATGCCTCTTGTTATTCATATGATCAAATTCCTTTCGTTGTTATGTTCAGTAGTTGCAAGCGCACGTATGATAAGGCTGAGTTTAACTAGTATTATAGCATTTAGCTATACTTAGAGCCTGTGGCGTAGTAGTTTAGTGGCATTTGCTTCGCTTGTTAGGTGAGTGATCTTAGGTAAGCTCATGGAAAAGCATTAATTCCCAATTGTTGATATTAAGGGGGGTTAGGGATATTGATAAGTTATATTGATTGTCAAAACATAATAAAATATAATCCTTGGACATTACCATTGGGCTGAAGTGGTTTTTCATGAGTTCTAGTGAGAATGAGGTGACAATAATGAGGATTAAGTCAATTGTGTTTGTCATTTTTCCATTATCATTATGTTACCACCTAATGTGTTATTTTTTTCAAGGTTCGTCTGATATTGGCTACCAAGCTAGGATCCAAGTGGTTTTGACAAGAAAATTCACTATATTCTTCATCTTGCACAAGCCCATTGCTAAGCCATGCCTTTAGCTGCTCTCTATGATTGCACTATTAATTAAGGCTTGGTTTTGAAAGTTTTATTGTCTTCTGTGATCTATGATGTCAAAACTGATTTTCAATGTTCCTTTAATTTTTTTTTTTTTTTTTTTAAAAAGTAAAAATTAGAGGGCCTCTTCCTCTTGAAGCCACTTCTATACATGGTAAACTAGGGCAGATTGGCACTTCGAATCAATTGGTATGAAAGCATCCACACTACACTCAAAGCTAGCTAGCAGCCCTCGTTTATTAATCAAGTGATTGGGGTGATTTTTCATGGAGATATATCAATTACAACTGGTTAGTTTGTAAGTTCAGTTGAGCTTTTTAAATTTTCTCTGTTATTGCTCTGTTTTCATCCAAGGTTTTTCTTGGTTTGAATGTTGGGTATTTCATTAAGAATGCTAGTTTTGAAATTTGAACCATGTAGTGGATTTTTTTTGTTTTTTCATTTTATAATCCTTCGTTAAAATTAAAGAAAGATCAACTCTTTGTTTGTACTTAAAAGTCTTAAAATTCAAATAAAAAAATTGTCTTTTGGAAGACCAGGTTATTATTCCCTCCATGGGGTACGTATTTGTTACTATTTACTCAGTTATGGTTTTCTGTTGGGTAATTTGTTTCGTGGAAACACAGTAATTTTTCCTTTTTGCTTTTTTGCTTCCACATAAAGGAGAAAAAGAAAATTGGGAAAAAGAAAAGAAAAAGAAAAGCTGCATCTCAAGTGGGATTAGCTTGAATGGTCTAGATTAGCTTGAATGGTCTATTTTCTGATCCAATGGAAGGGGTTCAAACCCCTACCTTATCATAATCCTACTCTTTACTACACCCTTCTTTATCACTAGACTAGCCCTATTGGCTTGAATAGTCATCTTTGTGAGTTCAATGTTTTTCCCTTGGGCAAAGATTACCTTGCTTAGTTTAAATTTGCCAACTTGACAAATATATTTTACGTAAACCACAAGGCGTATGCGCTATTATTGATTGAACTCATGATTGCTCACTTCTCATAGATCAAAGGATAGTGAGATCTACTCTCATTTATGATTACGACAATCATTCTTTTGAATTTTTCTACTTGATGTGATGCATTTATGTTGTCAACACTATATAAAATATACTATTATTGTTTAATTTTCATTTCATACGCCCAAAGAAGCCTCCAACCGAGGCCATCATGAACCTCTTCTGCACAAACTGAGGACAATTTGTTACTCATCTTTCAATTTGACTATTCTATCCCTCTCCATGCAACATGGTTTGTCTTGTAGATAGTGGCGCTTTTGCAGCTATGAGGAGATGGGCTCCATGAGGTCCCACAATCTTATGAAGGTGGGGTGGTTTGGGCAAATGTAATTAGTAAAATGCAATGCATCTCAAATTTAACATCACAAATGATGTGATAATATATTACCACACATTTCAATTTTCAAACTCGAATTTGAATTGTTAGATTCAATATCAATTAAGATGTCATCTCATTTGGAATCTTCAATTTGAAAAAAAAAAAAACTTTTGAAATATATAGCATTGCTCATCTAATTATCATTTGGTGGGATTCATGAGGATATATCTTTTATGCTATTATTTCAATTCGTAGGATCAATGGAATCTCGTTCGTGCTTTCATGCCACTACGTTTAGAATGACGTGTTATTCCTCTTTGTCACGATCTGAAAATGAGTATTATTACAAACAACCAATGAGCAGTGCTACACTGCCTAACTCATTTTCTCATATTTGCTTACCCAACTAATGTGGCAGTTGATATAATTGTCATATAGACTAGTGTAGTATGCCATGTCGTTATCAAATCACACCATATCAACTACCAATGTGAGTTGGGCAAGCAAAATTTAATGAGAAGTTGGACTCTTAAGCAATTTCATAAAAGAACAAGGTCATTTTTTTTTTTTTTTTTTTCATATAGAATCATATATAGTTCTGCATTTTGTTATCATAAACTATGAAAATGAGAGGATCGAAATCAGACATATAAAAGATGAGTCAAATCAAGGGACACAGATTCAGTACTCGATTTTTTTACATGATTCTCAAGTCATTGAATCTTACAACATCCAGTGGACTCATTATTATAACAATTACTTTTTTGCTTTGCTTTTCTGAAGACCTTTGAATTTTGCAAGATCTTGAGTGCAAAAATTGTGTCCCTAAAAAGAAAACTGCCATGAGTGCACGTCAATTTCTCCTTTTATTTTTAAATATTTTTGGTTGAAAGTATAAATTAACATAATTTTATTGTTTTTGTGCCTCTTTTAAGGATTTTTTTATTTTTTATTTTTTTCTATTATTTTTATTTTTTTTTAGTGTACTAAGATGGGCAATTTTGAAGTTTAATTGGAGAAGTGGCCAACATGCATACGTCTGTTTTTCTAGTAGTTAACTACTGCTGTTTGGTTAATTCTGTAAACGTGAAAGAAAACCCTAAAACCCTTGAGTCTTGGGGCTTAAGCCGTTTCAAATTCTATTCGTGTACACCTCTAAGTCGGGCTTCTCACCTCTTTACTTCTTCCCTTCAAATTGTTGCAGACAGCCAATGACGAGAAGACCCTAAACCCTTTAACAGTCACCTCCAGGAAGAAAACCCTAAACCCTACAGAGCAAGAAGAAGAAGAAGAAGAAGAAGAAGAAGAAGAAGAATGGCAAGGACCTCGAGCAATATCCCGAACGATATAGTTATCAGCATTCTCTCACGTTTGCCCATCAAATCTGTAATGCGATACAGGTGCGTATGCAAATCTTGGCACGCTCTAGTTGCCGATCTTGATTTCATCAACATGCACCTCAACCAAACTTGTGCGAATAACAATGGCTATGTATTGATGATGGATAATGAAGACAAAGTTTCATTTTGTCATGGCAAAAAATTTGTTCAAAGGTAGGAAACTAGAACTTCCATTCAATAAACCATTAGGAAGTTTCAGGATAAAAGGTTATTGTAATGGATTGCTCTGTCTCTCTTGTAATGGTACGTGACCGCGATAAATATCTGTGGAATCCCTCTATTCAAAAGTTCAAGGCCCTTCCTGATTCGGAAGTTCAAGGCCATTCTTCTCCCTACCCAAAAATCAGTAATATGTGTCTTGCACTAGGCTTTGCCCCTCAGATTAATGACTACAAGGTGATAAAGTTTGTTTACCGTTGATGTGGCAGTGGCCCTTTTACTGGCCAGGCCTAGCCCTAGGGTCAGGATACTCATGCAGCCGTCCGAGGCCCCTCAAATTTTATTAAAAAATAGGGCCCCAATTTAGTTGTTATCTTTATAGTAGGTCCAAAAAAAAAAAAACACATTTATTTTAATACCTAGATTAGTAAAGGCCCCAATCCATCTAAGGTTCCTAACTCAATTTCATAGATAATAGCCCATTGAAAATGATTGACTGGATTAGCCATAGTGCTAGGCTATTGCCATCACATAAAATACTCTAAGCCCCTACTTAGTTTATATTTTTTGAGGTTTTATGAAAAATATAGAAGTTTTTACGAAAACTAGTTACGTAGTCCACTAGAAAACATCATTCTAAACAACTTTGTAGAAGAAAGAAAGTTTTTCAAAAATCTATAGTTTAAATGGAGTTTTTGTCCATTTTTCATAGAACATTTTATAAAAATGAAACAAAGATTATAAATAGCCAAAAAGTCCACTTAAACGATAGATTTTGGAAAAATTTTCTTCGACAAAGTTGTTCACAATGATGTTTTCTAGTGGACGACATGACTGGTTTTCGTACAAACCTTTTTTTTTTATATAATAAAACCTTAAAACGTGTAAACTAAGTGGAGGGCATCAGGCCGACTCAATACACTTTGAGGCCTAAGGAAAAAATCCTAAGTGAGGCCTCTTCAATATAATTTAATATTAATATATTAACTAGAGTCACCCGTGTGATGCACAAAACAACATAAGATATTTTATAATTATGCCTAATAACATTATTATAGATTTTAACTTTTTGTATATGTAAATTTAATCAAATAACATAAAATAGATATTTTTTAAAAAAAACAGAGAGAGAAAAACAACAATAACAACACAACATATCATTATCAACTGCTAATAAATACATATCATTATCAACTAAAAAACAAATAGTTTGAGAACTAATTGACTTGACTGATTAATAGTCTTTATACCAATCCAATGATTAAATAAATACTCAAAAAAAATTTAAAACACTTTTTTGAATGAAAGGTGAAGGGGTATAGTTTTAATGGTAATTTTGGAAAAAGATGGGGATTAAATTTTGGGATTTATCTTAGTATGTGAAATTGTATTAAATTATTGACCAATGATTAAGAGTCACTTGTAGTTGGCACGCTTGTTAGTCTTGTATGCTATTTCATCTCATGTATTCATTCATGTCGATGTATGGTCCTATGGCTTTCCCCCTTCTACCATCTTACCCTCAGTGAACAATAAAAAAAAAAAAAAAGGTGTCAATATTTTAGAGGAAAGGCCAGAGAGCCTTGTTATATACCATACTCTTTATATATATATATATATATAAAATAGTATAAATATACAATATCAATAAGCTCCCTGTATAGTTTTAAAATAATAATTCCTCTTACTGTTGGAAATGGAAAACAAAATAAAGAGAAAAAAAAAATTACTTTGTCAAGGAATGACAAAAAAACGAATTGAATTAAATGAGGAGAGCATGAGGCCTCAAGTAATGAACAAAAAACACAATACCTTTTTGGTGTGAGGCCTTTTTTTCGGTAATTCGGTGGCATAAGTTGCCTTGCCTTTGAGCCGGCAATTAAAACAACATAAGATGTTTTATAATTATGATTAATAACATTATTATAGATTTTGACTTTTTGTATATGTAAATTTAATTAAATAACGTAAAATAGATATTAAAAAAAAAAAGAGAGAGAAAAACAACAATAACAACACAACATATCATTACCAACCAATGATAAAATATAAGGTGTGTATATATATATATATATATATATGTATATATATCAACTAAAAAACTAATAGTTTGAGACCTAGTCGACTTGACTGATTGATATGCTTTATACCAATCCGATGATTAAATAAATACTTGAAAAGAATTAAAAATACTTCTTTGAATGAAAGGTGAGGGCCAGTAGGCTAAATGAAATGTATAGTTCGAATGAAAATTTTGGAGAGTGCTGAAAGACGGGGATTAAATTTTGGGATTTATCTTAGTCCATGAAATTGTATTAAATTATTGACCAATGATTAAGAGTCACTTGTATTTGGCATACTTGTTAGTCTTGAATGCTATTTTATCGCCTCTATCCATTCATGCTAAAGTATGGTCCTACGGCTTTCCCCCTTCTAACATCTTACCCTTTAGTGAACAAAAAGAAAAGAAAAAGAAAAAGTTGTCAATATTTTAGAGGAAAGGGCATAGAGCCTTGTTATTTACCATACTCTTTTGTATATATATATATAATAATAATAATAATATAAATATACATAGTATCAGTAAGCTCTCTGTATAGTTTAAAAAGAATAATTCATCTTACTTTTGGAAATGAAAAACAAAATTAAGAGGAAAAAAAATATTACTTTGTCAAGGAATGACAAAAAGAATTGAATTAAATGAAGAGAGTGTGAGGCCATAGGTAATGGACAAAAAACAGAATACCATTTTTGGTGTGAGGCCTTTTTTTCGATAATTCAGTGTGGGGCCTTAGGCAATGGCCTAAGTTGCCTTGGCTTTGAGGCGACAGTGGAGGGCATATAGTACTTTATGTGATGGCAATAGCCTTCCTCTTAGCTATATTATCCATTGAAATTGATATGGTAAAAAAACTTGATTATGCTAGCTTAATTAGTGATTCTACAACTAAAATGCAAGAAGAGTAATGTTTAAATGATTCTTTTGATACAGTTGGTTCATTTCTTCTTGGTATTATAACTTTACATTTTGTTTTTTTTTTCTTCCTTTTATATATGCGAATTTTATTAAATTATAAAGGAAGAAGATCAAATTTCATTTATTTTTAGTTCTTATAAAGATTTATTTTTTATACTAATCTATATAAGAAAATTTTAGTAATCATATATGCAAGCAAATTTTGTGTGTATTAGGGAAACAAAATTGTTAGGCATAAATTTTGTTTGTACGTGTGAATATGTATAAAGGGCCTCATTTTAGGAGTTCGCCTAGGACCCCAAAAACTCAGGACCGGCTCTGTTACTGGCGACAGTTGGGGTTTGTTTAAAGATCCGCATTTAGTTGAGATTTACTCGCTAAGATTAAATTCTTGGAAAGGGGTTCGGGATGTTCTTCCATGCTTGATCGATTTTAGTGTAAAATATTCGATTGTGAATGGAGTTGTTCATTGGGTGGCCCGTATGGATACTTATAAGGGAGATCGTGAATGTGTATTTATCTTGTCGTTTGACATGGCCAATGAGGTATTCGGTAAAATAAAGCTCCCAGAGTGTTGTCTTGATGATCGTGTGGTAAGGAGGTTTGCGATGGTGGTGAAGGAGTTGCTTTCTTTGTTCGTCTCCCCTAGAGAAGGGATGAATGTGCGAGTGGATATATGGCTAATGACCAAGTATGGTTTAGAAGAGTCTTGGACTAAGCAGTTCACTTTTGATCAGCGGCGATACTTTTGCAGTGTGACATTGATGCCTTCTACCCTTCTCATCATAGCTAGCTCTTTATGTCAGTTTTTCTTCATTTTATTCATTATATTATTGTTCTATGTTGTAAGTACAAGTAAAGTTCATGAGGATGAATCAAATATTTACCATCAAGTATCAGTATTGAATTGGTTAATTCAAGTCTGCTTGTGCTTTTTCCCTCATCGCGCGCTACGTTTTTATTTAGGTCATTTCCTGCATTGTTTGTCGAAGTTGGCTACCAAATTGGATGTCTAGGATTTTAACAAGAAGGGGTTGATGGGGAAACTCTAACCTCATTGTCTTGTTTGTTTTTACATCAAAATCCATTACTATAGTTGAGGTAAATCATATTTAATCCCATTGGTAAATTGTCTCTTTAGCTATGCTAATATAATTGCACTACGTGTGAACTAAATCCGATTTACAGCTCACTTTGAGTACTGATCACTTTGGTCCAAAATTTACAGGTTTAATGTAACTCAAAGTGAACCAGTACTCAAAATTTAAAAGTTTATAGTGTACTGGTCGGATCGATAACCCAATTAAAGTGAACCATTATGCTAATATATCATTGAATTTATCATCATTTTTTTTTTTTTTTTTTTTTGGGGGGGATGACATGAGTGAGAAATTCATTATGATAACAGATAATTTACTCCTAAAACTCAAACTTAGAATCCCACACAGGGGGAGAAATGCCACCGAAGCACAAGGCCAAGGTCTTTTCCACAGTTATGGTCAAGTAGAATTTATTTCCATATCTATGGTTAATCGTGATGGGCTAACACGATTTTGTAAAATCGTGCCCAAATCAACCCAAATGCCACCGAAGCACAAAATCGTGCTAGCCCAATACGATTTTGGCCCATTTTATACGCCCAAATCAACCCAAATGCCACTGAAGCACAAGGCCAGATGGCTAGTGGTCAATTATCGACCTTAAAACGCAAGGCAGCTGTGGGTGTAGCAGGTCATTAAACATAGTCAATGGCTGTCCTCCCCTTATATATTCTTCTCCTCTGTGAGCGAATTTGGCAGAGCAAAAACATGGATTATCTTCCCAACACGCTCAATTTTCAACACCAAAGGCTAAAAAGAAAAAAATGAGGTAAAAATATACCCACATCTTCTTTTGATACTTGATTGTTTGATAAATAACTATTAATTGGTTGTGAAATCTAAAATTATGTCACAGCAAATGAATAATATATTTGTTTTCATTTACCTTTCTAATTTAATTGATTATATTTGCAATAGAAGTTTAGAAAAGGAAAAAAAAAAAAATTTTGTTAAAATTTTATTTCTTCCTCAATATTATTTTCACATACATAATTTTGAAACTAAGACATATATAAATTAATACTAGCAAGGACCCGCACGATGCGTTGAATGACAATTCTTTTTTTTTCTTTCTTGTGCGTTTGGTTACATAGAAGTCCACCTGTAGTTTTGTGAAAGAAAGCGAAATCCTCACACATAAAAACCCACAAACTGGTGACTAGAACCCAAAAATGAAATTCAAAATGAAGTCAGGGGAATTTAGAACACATAGATTATGTACATTTGGAATAGAAAGGTCCAAGAAGCAACTTACCCTCTATTTGGTTCATGGAATCTACCAAGGGAAAAAAAGATAAGGGAAAAAAAATAAGGAGGAAAGAAAATGAAAGAAAAAGATGAAATCATATCAAGCCAAAATTATTCCAATTATTATTATTCTTCTAATTTTCCATTACAACCAAATAAGGGAAAGTACAATTCTTTATATTTTATTTTTTTTCCTGGATAAAATCCATAATCCAAATACAGTCTTAAACAATGAAACAAAATTCCTAACACCATAAAACCGTAAAGGCTAATTTGGGTGTCAAATTCAAAAGTCGACAATTTAAAAAAATTTATATGATATTGAAAGTAGAAATTTATCATCTCAAATTAGAATAGATAGAAGACGTATGGATCGTATGGGTAATTAGATAGTAGGTAGTATAGATAAATTTTTTGGAATTTTGGCCAAAACCCCTATGTATAAGAGTTCTTAGATAACAGAACCATTAAAACTGACATTTAATAAAAACCCCATTTGACAATAAAAAGACTAATAGACCTTTGTTTTTAGAAGTTCTTTTAATTTACAATCGTGCCATGTTACACACCCGAGTGAAAAAACAGGTTCTCATCTTCCCACGTTCCATTGTTTCCAGCGGAAATATATAAACGTACAGTACAAAAAAATCATTCCAAAAATCACTTTCCATTGTTAGACACAGCACCAAACATCCATTTTAGGGTTTTTTCTTCACATACGAGCATCCCCCCAATAGAACAAGACGATTTGGAGAATATAGATTGAAGATCACTTTCCTGTTCACTTGCTTCTTCTTCAGTTGGGATGTCCTGACCTTCCTCCTTATCAACATCTTCTACTTCTTCATCATTTTCATCAAGAACCTCAGTGTGTTTGCGATTACGCCCCAAGTCAAGTGTTTGGTTCTTTACATTGAAAAGTTACCCTTCCTTTTTGCTGAACGTGATCTTACCACCATAAATCTGCATATGCAAGGAACCTGTTAATAGCATCAGTTCACTGTTTTTGTACTATAACATGTGTATTAACATAATAGTACCAGTTTACTGTTGATAGTTATGTTCAGTAAGCTGATGCTGTTATATAGATACACATGTTGTAATACTGATAACAGTAATCTGGTACTGTTGCATGATATATGGGTTATTTTCAAAACAACAGTGAATTGGTACTGTTGATAGTACAAAAAACATGTTATAAATACTAACAACAGTACTCTGATACTGTTGCTAGTAATGATTCAACAAAAATCTGTGGGTTATTTTCAAAACAACAGTGAAGTGATATTGTTGCTAGTACAAAAAACGTGTTATAAATACTAACAACAGTACTCTTATATTGTTGCTAGTAATGATTCAACAAAAATCTGGGAAAACGATCAAAATAGATGAAACTATAAACACCTTCGAACCCAAACGGAATCTCTTGCAACCGCCTAAAGAGAGAGAAAATTTTGGAATTCAAGTTTGAATTCCCTCCATCAACACTAGTTTGAAAATAGAGAAACATGATGGAGCCGAAATATCTCTCCCACAAAATCGTATCCCCCCAAAAATGGTTACTCTTCTGTATCTTAAGATGAAAATCTGTTTTTCCTATATCTGCTATACATGAGATGTGGAATTGTCAAACAAAGGGTATAATTGAGATATAAAATCACGGATTTACTTTATTACAAATAAAAATTTAAAAAAAAAAGGTTATTAAATTACTAAATCTTAATTAGAGTTTTTTGCTAAAGGCAATCCCCTAATAGGGGTTATTGCTAATTTTTCCTAAATTTTTTATATAATAATCAGGGCGAATTGGCCATCAACTTTGATAGGGTGACGGATCAACCCAAGGAAAGAATTTGTCTTTTTCTATAAAACAAAAATAAAAATAATTTTATTATTCGGCAAATAGAATTCATCGACCGTGAACGCAACAGCAACTGTGGGGTGATCGCAGATTCGGTGGTGGGTCAACACGTATAGTCAACGGCTCTCGTCTACTTATTCTTCTTCTCGGTGAGTGAATTTGGCGGAGCAAAAACATGGATCATCTTCCTCTCGACATCCGCATCGATGTTCTTTCTCGTCTACCCATCAAATCCCTCGTCCGATGCAGGTGCGTATGCAAACCCTGGTTCGATTTAACACACGACTCTCGTCTTGTTCACTTGCACCTCCACAGAACATCTCAACACACCACCAACAATCCTAGTCTCGTCGTCCACACCACCGCCTGCGCCGATGCCGTGAACTTCCACACCCAAATGCTTTTTGTCGAAAACGACGAAATGGGAACTTATACTTCCGTCAAACTGAATGTTCCGTCACCCAATTTCGTGCATTTTCGGGTACTGGGTTCTTGTAATGGCTTGCTCTGTTTATTTAATACTATGGATAGGATCATTGTCTATGTGTTTAATCCTTGCAATGGAGATTATATCGAGCTTCCTGAGCTTGGTTGCTCGGAGCCGGGGCCTCGTGATGTTGTGGGTGGGTTTGGATTTGATCAGAAAACTAATCAATACAAGGTGGTAGAGGTAATTTATTACTATAGGTCTGTGCCTGGATTATTCTATGATCTTTTGCAGTCGGAGGTTCGTGTGTACGGTTTAGGTGATAGTTCATGGAGACTTACAGGGGAGGCGCCCTATTTGATTTTCGGGCAATATGCTTCGAAAGCATTCGTGAATGGAGCTGTTCATTGGGTTAGCAGCTGCCCCGCCCAGCTTATTGTTTCATTTGATCTTGCGGATGAAGTGTTTGATGTTATTCCACGTCCTGAATTTGGATCGGGGGAAGGTAGTTATTCTTTGGGAGTGTTAAGAGGGCGTCTCTCGTTGATGGACTCTTCTTTTGAAGATCGTATTGAGATATGGGTGATGAACGATTACTGGGTCAAGGAGTCTTGGACTAAATATTTCACTATAAATTTTTGTGAAATTCGGTGGAATATTAGACATATTCAAATCTTGTGCTTTCAAAAGAATGGTGAGGTTTTGCTGCTATATAATCATGAAGCTCTGCTTTCATACAACCCCAGGAGTCACAAGACCATGAAATTGACTAAGCTTAGCATTGCTGGACTCCCAAGTTGGTTTGAAGCGGTTACATTTGTAGGGACCCTTATTTCACCTTCCAGGCTTTCTGAGAAGTGATAAACAACAATTAGAGGACTGGGTAAAGTGTGAGCAGAAGAAAGCCAAGATAACTATGGCAGATGTTAACAAATCAACAAAAGAGGCAACAATTGCAAGGAATAAGGGGCAAAAGGATTGTGCTAATATATCAAGAAAGAATACATATTATTGAAGTATGAGTAAAGCTATCGTGAAATTAAGTACCAGATCTTCCAATAAACATAAAGGCATAGGAGTTGAGGTCAAGAAAGCATTTCTCCCTATTTTGCATACAAGTCTTGTCGCATGCCAATGAAATGTAAGTGGCCGATCTCTGCAACCCCTATAGAGTTTTAGTTGTTTTCCTGCCTGAAAATATAAGGAAAAGGAAGGAAAAGGAAGATACTATATGTAAGGATGTAAACCAACTTATGTATAAATGTCTATTTTTCAATCAATGGTTTTCCACCTTTGCTGCTGATACTCGTGCTTTATATAGTCTTTTTCACTTCAGAGTAATTTTCCTTTTTCCAAATTTTTACTTGAATGGTTGATTGGGTGCATGAACGCAAATTTATTTATACAGATTTATTTTCAGGTATTTATGATTGAACCACATTTTCTTGCTCTGAGACGCCTTTTTTTTTTTTTTTCTTCTTTTTTGGGGGGTGGGGGGTGATTATTATGGAATTATGAAGCCAAAATAAAACAAAAATTGAGCCGGAAGTGCAAAGGAAATGAGCAGGAAAACTTTACCATTTGATCTAGCTGGCATCTTCTTGTCTAGGAATAACATTCAGTTTGTGTGCTTTGACAAAAGTTTTGGAATCAACATACTATGAGTTTGAAGATGAAAAAAAAATCACTTAGATTCACACAAAACTTGACATAGTTTTGAAAAGAAAGGGAAAAAGTAAGAAAAAAAATTTTAGTTGCCATCATGTAAACTTATAATCAGTTTATTTTAGGAGCTTAAACAATTAATCCACGACAAGAATGAGACCTTTGGCCAAAACAAGCACTAAACCTCTGTGTTCCTTCTTGTTGGGTACGTCATAGTTCTATCTGGCATTTGGCTTTGTCCCTCAATTTGATGATCACAATGTGGTGATGTTTCTTAATCATAGATGACAGGTGTAACCGTAGTATGTTTTTCCTTGTTGGTGTGATCACCCTCAAATTCTACTGAAAGCAGAGATGTGCTTGCTAAGAACATATTGTTGAAAATAGATTCAAAATGTTATTCCATGCATATTTGATTCATTGTAAATTGATGTTCTTAGCATTCTAAAATATTGGCTGCTTATTGTAAATTGATGCAGATTAATATTAGACTTGACTGAAAAAAGAAAAAAATTATCCGTATCATAATTATACAAGACTTAAAATTCTTTTTCCATCTTAATGTAAGTGCCTTTCTTTTCTTCTATATGTAGTACAGTATTTGTGAGTGCAGGGAAAACAAAACCCAGTGTGATTATTGGAGGATTCAAGCGGTGGATGTCAACCAGTAATAAAAAGTTTTGTAAAAATCCAAGATAACTTTTCTTTTCTTCCTCATTACTATGTTTTCATAGAAGTTATTTCCTGCAGAAACTTCTGAGCTATTTATTGTTTAAGTGGAATACTAGAAATTTTAGTACGAGAGTTCATTATGTAAAGTAGTTTCAGTAAAAAGGATTTGTTCTGACTTGTGAGGGTTTACATACCCCCTGGGTGTAGATTTCAATCGCCTTCCCGGACTTTGAACAATGTGATGAATGAGATTGTGTTTGAGTTTTATCCCTATTGAAGAATGGCGAGGTTTCATTGGACTAAATGTAGATTTCAATCATCTTCCCAGATCTTTTTTTCTCTTATGAAGTAGAATCTGATGGCTTTAAGGATTTAATGTTTTAGTGATTGCGATTGAGTACTAACAATTCATGTTTTTAGTATCGTTTTGACGAATCTGATCAATGAAATGCACGTGTGGGAATGTAAAAGAGAAGTAGGGTTCTGTTTCTGTGAAATAGCTCTTGGATGCGTTATCACTACCTGCTTCATTGATGTGTTCTGATTAATATTGAATGCATAAATCATTGATGCCTTCCTGCCCCTTTTTTCATAGCTCTATGTTGTAAGAATTATGGTGGATATGAGAGATAAATATACAGTAGGTTTTACAAATAAGTCATCAAGTTGTGAGTCCTCAACCCCACTTTGACAAATGAATCTATTTGCCTTTGCGATCTCAAAGCAAAATACCCCCTTTTATTTTCCTTCTTTTTTTTTGTTTTTTTGGATAATCTTTTTTGGTTTTTCCTTCTATTCTTCGTATTGTTGTAATGTTATGAATTCAGTTCGAAGAGGATTTAGTGTTACTGGTATCACAGAATTAAGAGCTATATTTCAACATGTAGCAGCCCTCGGTAATCAACCTCTAAAGTGATGCTCAAAAATCAAAATCCAAGACTACCCATCTCAAAATCCAAAGGTCCTTCTCAAAATGCACTTCCATTTATTCATGCCCAGTTAGAAACAAGTCATCTCATGTGAGTAATCACTCCTACCACTCCCCTAACCAATCTCTTTCCAGGCTTCCTTCAAACACTCAAACCTTTTCATGGTCCATCCGTCCATCACAATGCATTAATCTAGGAACAAACAAACGTAGTATGTTGACTATGTTCTATTTTTTCACTTTGTACTAGGTTGAATTATGACATATAAAAGAACGTCACACATAACAAGAACCTATGATAAACACAAACAGACACATGTTACTTTAAAGGATATTTCTAAGATTTTTTATTTTATATAAATTATAAAAAGTTTGTGGAAGCCTCTAAATTAGGCCTGGCAATCTTGACCCAAAACCATGAACCCATCCAAACCCTCGTGCAATAAATGGGTTTGGGTGAAGTGAAATTTTAACTGGGTTGGTAGTGGGTTGGTTTACCCCTAAAGAGCCAATTTTAAATGGGCTGGTTATCGGTTAAACCGCGGAACCGTTGGGTTACTAAAGCATATGGACTGATAGACTATGGCCTTGTGCCCTCTTTGCTAGCACACCGCATCACAAGTTCAGAGAACGTGAGCTTTGTGGTGAGCAGTATCTATCCCACACCCAAACAGTATCTATCCCTCTCCATTCTCCACAATGATCCCTATTCCAAACCCTAACCTCTTTCCATTTCTTTCTCTATCTTCAACTCCTTATCTCACTCGCCTTGCCATCTGATTGACTCACCTCCATGGACGATGAGTCCGCTAACCACAAACCCCATTTTCGCTGGCGATCATGGTGTTGCTCCTTCCAATAAAGGTTTTCTTTTCTTTTTCCAGCAACCAAACACAAATTTTTTTGTCAAATTATTTTGAAAATCTGAAATGCTTCACATTGAAACCTTTTTGTTTTTTGAGCTGTTTTTTACATACTCGTGTGTATATATCTATCTATATATATATATATATATATATATATATATATATATTATGGAGGAAAGGTAACCTGTTTGTGCCACGTGTCAATATAGGATTATTTTTTTTTTTTTCTTTTCACATGCTGAAATAGTAGCAGTGTGAGAAAGCTTTTTTGGTAAAATTACCTTTTAGTAACGGTTTCCTACCTAATTCCAAGAAAGGATATCATCTATCAACTTACTACAAATTGGCTACCAATGTGCGTCAAAATGACAATTAACTTCCACTGTTTCATATTAAGTTAGGAAGCAGTCACTAAAATGTAATTTTTCCAAAAAGTTACTTTTAGTGACTTATGGGAAAACTACTTTTAGTGATCACTTTCCAACTTAATACCAAACAAAGGATATTGTTGTCAACTTACTACAAATTGACTTGATAAGTACTTCAAAAAGACTACTAACTTTCTTTGTTTGGTATTAAGCTGGGAAGTGATCACCAAAAGATAAATTCCTCACCTTTTTTTTTTTTTTTGGGTATTATTTGCTTTTTCTAACGCGGTGGAGGTAAGTTGACGTTTGGTATTCATTGCATATCTATTTGTTTTTATGTGGGAGGATTAGAAAACCCACACTATACAATGTTTAACCCAAACTTAATAAATTGTACTATATTTTTCTGTTTCTTTATACCTATTTATTTTCCCTTTTAAATATTAAACGTATAAAACTATAAATAGTCATAATTAAAAAGAGAGGCAAACAGAGGAAAGGAGGATTAAAAAAGAAAACATAATCCGCCAGAATCTTCAAATTCTCCCGATTTGCTTCCGACACGAATAAAAAAAAAAAAAAATCTATTTTAATCAAAATTCTTCTATATGGTTAATTACATAAAGTTGAAAAGATTTATAATTTCTCTTATTTTATTCTCCTTCTGGCTTTTTCTCCTATTCTCTTTCTTAGTTTAGACTTTCTCTCATCTTTTTATGCTCTAATCTCAAACATATTTTTGATTTTTTTTCCCCATGGTTTTTCACTCTTTGTGAAACCCACTCGAAACCTCATGAAAGGCCAAGATTCATCATTACATGCATTTTACAATATCCACCGTTGAATTTCGAGACACCTTCAACGACTATACTTGCTTTGGTATATGCTAGCATGTTAAAACCATGATTGTGGGATGGGTTAGGCTCTAAAGAATTTTAATCTTTTTCCACTAAATATCATAACGTATCAATTCCTTCATTTTTTTACAAATTTCCACCATTAAATTAATTGTTTTTCAAAATAATTTATCTTTTTCGGGAGTGTAATTAAATTTTGTGTGATACATTATGCTAACATCACACCAAAGATTATTTTGATTAAACTATTTTATTTATTTTTGTTCATATCTTTTCAATTTAATTGATATATTATATTAACAAATATATTTTACTATTTTAGAGAATAATTTTGTTAAAATTTTAATTTGCTAATAATATTTTTTTTATAAATTAATCCGTGCATCGCACGGGTTCTAAAGCTAGTAGATATATATATAACGGAGGAAAGCTTCCCTGTTGATGGCACACGTCAATTTTTGATTTTTTTTTTTTTTTTTTTTTTTTTTTTTTTTAAATCACATGCTACCGGTCAATAGTTGGAGAAAAAAGTAAAATTATCTTTTAGTGATCATATTCAAATCTAATTCCAAAAAAAGGATAATATTTGTCAACTTGCTACAAATTAACTGTATACTTAGTCAAAATAACTATCAGTTTTCTTTTTTTCGTATTAAGTTTGGAAAGAGTCACTAAAAAGTAATTTTCCCAAAAAGAAAGTTACTTTTAATGACTTTTGGAGAAATTACGTTTTAGTGATTACTTTCCAACTTAATACCAAAGGAAGAATATTCTCTGCCAACTTGCTACAAATTGACTGTATACATACTTCAAAAGGACTACTAATGTTTTATGTTTGGTATTAAGTTGAGAAGTGATCACCAAAAGGTAAATTCTCTAACTTTTCTTTTTTTTGGTTTTCACTGCTCTTCTTCACGCGGCATAGGTAGGTTGATGATTGGTGTACATTGTACATCTCTTTATTTTTATGTGGGAGAATTGGAAAACTTACATTGTACAATATTAACCCAAACTTAGTAGACTATATTATATTTTTTCGTTTTCTTTATGTTTACTAGTTGGTGCACACGTGCGTTGCACGTGTCGATATTAAATGTATAAATGATAATCGTTTTAAAATTGTAAAAATGTCAAAACATCCAAAAACTGTTATTAAATTAGGTAAACATATGTCTGTAAGGGAATTCTAATATGCAACAAATAATATAAGTATTCTATCTTTGAATCTAACTTTTTTTTTCTGCCTCTTTGATTTTCTGTTATCTTCACTTCCTTCTGACTCTTTATCCGGTATTTCTTCAATTTCTTCAGCAATGTAACTATTTTTTGCTCGAATGAAGTCATCAATTTTCTTCAATTTTATGATGAACTTAAATTTCCGACCAGTCTGACGAATCAGTTTCATGTAGAATTTGGAGTTCGTATTATTCTGCCATAAAACGTAAACAAAGTTAGTAACATTGTGATTATTTGGCATATAATTAATTTTTTGCATTATTTTATTACCTTTTCATGTGATTTGATAAATTTTGAAACTGTATAACCAGTTAACTTTTGTACATCATTGAATAAAGTAATATAAACCTTTCCTTTTTCATCCACAGCTTCCATTTGGACCATTTACCTATTTCCATGTCAAAACGTAATGTTAGTTGGATGTATTAAATTTTTAGCATAAAGAATGTTTTTACCTTGGAGTGTACTCTGGTTTTTCTTTTTTGCATTTTGGGCATTTCAATTTCTCCCCCTCGCCTGTGATCCTACTGTTACATATTGTACAGCTATAGTACCATGGAGTCTTCTGATTAGTGATGTGATTGATTATCCCGTTGAAGCAGTAGAATTTCTGCAATTGGAGACATGTTTAAATCATTATATTTGCGTATCATTAAATAATTTAAAATCATTACATATCATCAAATAATTGTTTTGTTACCTCTATCTTAAATATTTCTCTATTATGAAGATCTTCACTTGTCATTGTGTCAGCATCCTTTATTTTCTTTGGCAGTAAGCAAAATTGTTCATAGTCGTCACTGCCAATGAGAGATGTGAACCTACATGTTGCATTATGTTATATATATATATATTATTAAATATGTTTCAGAATATGAGATAGGTTTTGATTATACCATTTTTGCATTTGCTTTGCTTGTTCTAGGTCTGGACTTATCTGTATTGTTGTAAATCTAAAAATTTAATTAAAATTTTTAATATGTAATTAAAATTTTACTAATATTGTACAGAGTTCAAACCTTCAAGAGATGACATTTTTAAAGATACTATTATGCTTCCCTCGAAGGAGTACGATAAAGCTATTTCCTGTTTATTTTACTATACAATATCAATAACATATTGCATATAAAAAATAAATATATGCTCATCTACAAATAGGCAAAATATCATTAACATATTGCATATAAAAAAAATTCTAATCTACATTAAAATATTTTGCAAGAAATAACATACCTCGATACTATGAACAGCGTTTCGAAAGCAATCCAAAAATTCAATTCATTTTGTGATATAAATATATAAAGACAAAAAGTAAAAAGATAGGCAAATCATAACAATTTTATATTGCATTAATCCTATTACATAACAGTATGCAAAAAAAAAAAAAAAAAATGCCATCTACAAATAGGAAAAATATCAATAGCCTTCATTGCATATAAATAAAATGCTCATCTACTTTAAAATATTTTGGAAGAAATAACATACCTCGATACTTTGAACAGCTTTTCGAATACAATCCAAAAATTCAATTCATTTTCGAATAGAAATATGAAAACAAAAAGTAAAAAAAATAGGCAAATCATAACAGTCATATATTACATTAAACCTATATTGTAATATCAATCTTATGTAACAGTATACATTTAAAAGAATTATCAATCTTATCTAACAATATGCATTTAAAATAATAAAATTTAATTGATAGATAATACTATTGAGTGCTGCTACATAAGACCAATCCTTCCAACGAAACCATTAGGCGACTGATGTGGATTATTTTTTTAAACACTTTCCGTCAAAACTAACGGAATTCAAAACAGTGATTGACGAAATTACCCTTTCGTCTTCTACCTCCAAAGCATCAACTCTTTTTTCTCATTTTTCTGTAACTTCACTCTTTCTCTTTCTATACCCAATCCTAAACAAACTCACAGTCCCTCTCCCTCCGCATCTTCTACAAAGTAGGAAATACAGCCACATATTTTTGTGAGAAAAACTAATTCGATCCAACCAACAAAATAAGGTACACAAAAAAATGAAAAAAAAAAAAAGGAAAAAGAAGAGGAGTATGAAGAATAAGAAGAAGACAACAAAGAAACTTACTTTTTGGGATTTTAACTAGAAAAATCTAGTTTTCAATCTAAGCTTAGTTTACAAAAAATCTAGCTAAGTTTACAAAAAAAACCTAGCTAAGTTTACATAAATCTAGCTAAGTTTGCAAAAATCTAGCTAAGTTTACAAAAAATCTAGCTAAGTTTGCAAAAATCTAGCTAAGTTTACAAACAAATTTAGCTAACTTTACAAAAAAAGACCTAATTAACTTACAAAAACCTTTAGATCTAAAGTAGTGTTGGTAGACGCATAGATTTGTGACTTTTGTGCAACCCATTGATTATGCTTTAGTGCCATTTGTGCAAATTTGTGGAGGAGCTAGAGAGAGAGGGAGCACCCATTGATGACCGTGGATTGGTGTGTCGTTGATCGAGACTTTGTGGATAGAAGACAGTCGTTGTGATTCCTTGTAGAGGAGAGAGAGAGAGAAAAGTGAAGAAAAAGAGAGACAACTACTTTACACCGTTAACAAAAGAGAACTACTTCACAAATTGAGCTTAAGAGGAAATAAAGAGAGAGGGGGGAAATAGGAATATTAAAGGGGGGAGAGAGAGGATTTTCCGTGGCATATGGAGATATACAGGAGAAAGAGGAGAGAATAAAAAGAGAAAGGGAAATAAATTTGTGGAAAACAGAAGAGAGAGAATAAAGTGGTTGAAACTTGAAAGCTATTTTGCCAGAAATGGGGACCACAAGTTCAGGTGAAAGAGTGGGAGAAACGTAAAGGTGGAGAGAGAATTTAATCGTTTGTACTTTGTACTGTGTAGATAAGGTAAGAAAGAGAGAGAATGGAGTGAATGACTGATCGGGGTAAACTCGTCAAAAAATAATTTCGGCTCAAGAGTCGGTTAATGACTCTCGGTCGGAGAATCATTTCCCAATACTATTTTAATGTAAAATGATGTGAAATATTTAACATACCTCACTATATATTATGAACGACCATTTGAAAGCACTGCATGCAAAAATAAAAGACTATTATTAAATACGAAAATCTATTGGTTCAGTTGGTCTCATTAGGCAACATAAAAAAAAAATCTATTAGTTTTTTAGATTTCTATTTTTTTTTTTTATTCAATGATATAAGTATTTGGATATGAGAGTTTTTTTTTTTTTTTTTTTTTTTTTTTTTTTTTCGCGGTATAATTTTTTTTTTTTTTTTTTTAGATCTATTCTCCCTCTCTCTCTCTCTACCTCATCTCCTTTCTCTTCGTCTCTCTTTGTTTCTCAGTTTTTATTGTCTCAATTTTTTTTTTCACCGATCTATGTGTTTGGATCGAAATTATGAGTTTGTTTTCTATTTTTTTTTTCTTTTTTTCTCCACTTATTTTTCTGGGTTTTTTCTCTCAGTTTTCTTTCAGTTTTTTAGATTTCTCTTTTTTTTATTCACTGATATAAGTATTTGGATATGAGTTTTTTTTCTTCAGATCTATTCTCTTTTAGTTTTGATCTCTTTTAGTTTCAGTTTTTTTTTTTTTTTTTTCACGGTATAAATTGGTTAAGTATTGTTGGGAACGATTATATGGTGAATTTTATTTTATTTTTTTCACTACAAGTTTGCAAGCAATTGTACTAAATGGAGACAAAGGTCCAACCAAGTACAGTACATATCCAAGACAATCTCCATATAACAGTCTCGTTTTGTTGTTGTACAAAATTCTCTCTAATTTGATTTATGTTTAATTTTTTTTTTAGATCTATTCTCTCTCTCTCTACCTCATCTCCTTTCTCTCCGTCTCTCTTTGTTTCTCAGTTTTAGTTTCTATTTTTTTTTTTTTTCACTAATCTATGTATTTTTGTTTCTCAGTTTTCGTTTCGAATGATTTTTCTTTCTTTAATTATAGTATCTATTATGATTATAAATTCATCTATCTAACTTATAAATTCATCAAAAATTAAACTTCTTCTACAGTTCTCTAACAGTACCGTATATATATTATAATTTGCAGAGCAAAACTTACCGGAGAAGGGAGAAGTCGCCGTTAACCAGAGAAGGGAGAAGTCGCCGTTAATAGAAAAGTTGGAGAAAAGGTTAAAGCTACTCTTGATGGAGAAAGTGGAATTTACAATCCCGCTGTTTATTTATTATATAGGAATTATAGTTTCCGTTTCCTTCGAATTCCTATTTGTGTTTTATATATTAAGGTATGTGTTTTAGAATATATTAAGGTATATGTTCTGGCTGTTTATTTATTATATAGGAATTATAGTTTCCGTTTTAATGAAGTTTCAATTATTTTTTTGAGCAAAATGTGGAATTGTTATTGAGCTAAGCCAAATAACACATCATCATGTCTTATATTCCTAAAGGACTGTATTTAGTCTTCCTTTTTTATTTTTTGGCTATAGGGTGGAGGAGTCTAGACCTTTGGCCTCCATTAATCCCCGATATCATGCAAAGCTATCACCCACTTGAACAATTAAACATTTGAGAAAACTGGGTGATTGATTCTTTGAATTCCTATTTTATATATTAAGGTATGTGTTTTAGAATATATTAAAGTATGTGTTTTAGAATTATAGTTTCCATATTCCTATATATTTCTATTTATTATATAGGAATTATAGTTTCCATTTCTTTTGAATTTCTATTTGTGTTTTATATATTAAGGTATGTGTTTTAGAATATATTAAGGTATGTGTTTTAGAATTATAGTTTCCATGTTACTATATTTCCTATATATGTAGAAGGGTGGGTAGTTGTATATTTAAAAATTAAAATAAGGGTACATTAGTCAATCAAAAGTTTTTCTTACATTCATCTTTTTATAGGTAGTATAGATTTATCTCCTCTCCTAAAAATTGAACGTATAAAATTATAAATAGTTATGACCAGAAAATGAGACAAATATAGGCAATAATGATTAAAAATGAAAACGCAACACATTAGAATATATATTAACACATCAAATTGCTTAGAAAACTATAAAAATGCTTAAAAAATTGTGCAAATATACTTTTACCAAATGAGGGGTATGTCAAACTGTTAGGCCCAAACTAATCCCCATGATGCAGAAACCATCCTTAAGTCCATGCATTTGATAGTGAAGGAGTAAAGACACAAACTCAAGATCTATGATTCTTAAACCGTGGTTCTTTGCCATCTGAGCTACCATCATGGATGTGTATTATATATATACTCACTCAAGATTTATGATTTTTAAGCCCCGGTTTTTTGCCATTTAAGCTACCATCACGAATGTGTATTATATATATACTCAAGATCTATGATTCTTAAGCCGCGGTTCTTTACCATCTGAGCTACTATCACGAATGTGTATTATATATATATATATATATATAATTTATACTTTTCACAATATTTATTTTTACAAACCTCACCCGTGTAACGCATAGGTTATAAACTAGTATATATATATATATATATATAAATTTTGAAGCTATTTGTAATTTTTTTTTATTATGTAATTTGAAATCATGTATTTTATTTTTTATTTTTTTTAGATTACTTTCATCAAGATTTGAAAGTCTAGTAGGTGTAGTTGCTCCTTTCATGGTTTTGTGTGTGTGTGTTTTTTAAGCTGCATCTTTTTTTCTTACTTGGGTAGATCACAACACTTTGAAGTGTTTAATTTTTATTTTTTTATTTAAAAAAAAACTAGGGCACAAAATGGGTCGGGTCAGAATTTGGTTTGGATTTAAATCTGAGGCGGTCATAATTGGGTTGGTTGTGGGTTAGTTTTGGGTATGCACAGTAATTAGGTTAGACATAACCCAACTTATTAATGGCACAAATTTTTTTTCTTTTTTGGGTAAGTAATGGCACAAATTACATAACTCATTAATGACTCAACCCAAATCCAACCCAACCCATTTATGCTTTAACCCAATGCGCCCAAATTGCTAGGTCTACTCAAAATAGTTTCTTTTCTCTCATTTCTCTCATTCCCTCACACACTTTTAGAGCCTGTATGGGGGTGCCCTGGGTAAGAAAAAAAGTGTTTTTTAATAAAAATAAGTGCGTTTGCCCCTGTTTGGTGTGCACCGAACTTCCTGTTAGTCTGAAGATGAAATAGAACATAAAGTTCTGTTACTGAAGCTGGGAACGTGTAGCTTTTTTGAGAAGAGAATATAAACTCTTCACATAAAAGACACAGGAAGAGGTGTTTCCCTTTTAATGAATCTTTTGGATAGACAAGTTTGCCCAAATTTATACAGCCATGTCCTTGAACCAACATTCTGGTTGTATCTCTCTTTGGCCTTCTTCCGTTTCTCTTCAGTCTTCATTTTCACTACTTGGCATACGGTCCATATGTATTATTATACCTGTTTGTTGGGTTTCATCTATTTTATTGTAATTATAATAATTCCATCATACACCCATACACAAATTGACAAGTATATATTAATATTAATAATAATATTATTATTGAAATATATTTTAAGGGTGGAAATGGAATGACGACTAATGATGACCTTGGGTTTATGGTGATATATGAAACTACCTATTAGAAATATGTTTTTGGCTTAGGCTCTATTTGTTTCCAAGAAAAGATAACACATGTTCGATATTTTTTCATTTTACTTACTTTATTATTATCTGCCAAATAAAGGGTATCCTAAACCTTTAGATCCAGACTAATCCCTTCATAGTGAACAAACCACCCACCATATGTTTGTTAATTTGATCTATATTAATGATGGGGGTTTTAAATTCTTTAATATTATTGATGTTATTGATTAACATGTAAATAAATCATATTTATTTATAAGCTAATGAATACCAAGAATTGTCAAATTTAAAAAGTGCTTTAATAGTGATATCTACCTAGTAGAGAGATAAGCAACCTTTAGAAAGGGCAATACAGTCAAATTGAGGGTTAGAAGTGTTTCAACAAGTATAGTCACCAAACACATAAAACGCACTTTTTGCATCAGAAGCTCTTTTAAGTATTTAGTAGCCAAACACTTTCAAACCTATTTACAAGGATCTCTTCTATTCACAAATCTTTAAAAATAAAAAAAATAAAAAAATAAGAAAAAAAAGGAAGAAGAAGAAGAAGCATTTCATTAAAAGATATAGCTGTGCCAAACGGGCTCTTAATTCATTAAGGTAAGATTTATTTATTTTTTTTAAACGACTAATATATCTGAAATACTAGACCATACTGATAAGTGAAGATTTGTCATCTTCCTAACCAGATCAACTTTCAACACCAAAGCAAAATTAAAAAAATAAAAAATAAAAAAAGGAAGTTAAAAATATACCCACATCTTCTTTTGGTACTTGATTGTTTGAGATAATTATTAATTGGTCGTGAAATGTGAAATTATATGTTATCACGGCGGATAAATAATATATTTGTTTTCATTTACCTTTCTAGTCTACCCGATTATATTTTTAAAAGAAATTTAAGAAATAATATTTTACTGGTATTAAAATTTTATTTATTTCTTAATATTTTCACATTGTTTAGAAACTAGTACATATGATGGGGTGGGGCTACATCATTGATTATGGTCAGACGAATTTTAGATTGGTCGGACTATAGGAAAATATATAATTACAACTCAGTGTCATTTTTTACTAATTTCTTAATAAATAATTATTAATTTAACCAATAAGGATTACTAAGTATAATTATTTTCCCGACCAATCTAAAATTCTCCCAATTAAATACGCTATAACTACTGTATATAACATACATATCGAGTCTAAGGACATATCTCTTGCGGAAGAGACCCAAGAATCGTTTGCCGTTTGTTGTTACGAATCCCACGTAGCCGTTGCACGAACCGTCACACCTCCACCACGAAATAGACCTTCGTGTATGTTCCTCCATGTTGTGAATGTCGAAAGAATCGCTACTAGAGTCCTCCCAATCACTAGGCTATGGTGATCCTAAATAAAGAGAGAACTAGAGAGAGAGGGGGAGAATTTCTGCTGGAGATAATAATGATGGGAGAGTATCAACAGGGCCGGTCCTGAGTTTTTTGGGGCCCTAGGCAAACTCTTAAAATGGGGCCCTTTATACATATTTATACACGCATAACAAAATTTACACCTAATAATTTTTTTTCCCTAGTACACACAAAATTTGCCTAAATATATGAGTACTAAAATTTGCTTATATAAATTAAGATAAAAAATAAATCTTTATAAGAACTATAAATAAATAAAATTGGACCTTCTTACTTTGTAATTTAGAAAAAATTACATATACAATAAGAAGAAAAAAAAAAGCAAAATTTAAAGCTATAATACCAAAAAGAAATAAACCAACTATTGTAAAGTATCACTTAAATATTACTCTTCTCGCATTTTTAGCTGTAAAATCACTTATTAAGTTAGCATAATCAAGCCTTTTTACCATATCATGTTCAATAGATAATGTAGCTAATCGGGTCAATCTTTATTGTGATATAGTGGAACGTAGGTAATATTTGATCAACTTCAACTTTAAAAAACTTATTTTTGCAAATGCAACTATAATTGGTATAATCAACAATATTTTATAAGCAATCAAAGCATTTGGGAAACAACTGTCCATTTCTTTCAAATAATTAAATACTTCAATTGGCCTTTTTAAATATGTTTGTAAAACTTCTTTCAAGACCTTTAATTCTAAAAATAAATCTCTCCCAATAATATCAGAGTGCCCCTTATGTGTATAAACTAATATTATATATATATATATATATATATATATATAGATATAAGAAAAAGTAAAGAAATTAATTAATTAAACAGAGAATGGTTTAGACGTTTGGTCTACTTGACTTCTTTGTCTAAGAGGTAATCAAATACTTTTAATATTCCACATAGAATTCTGATATGATCTTATTAGGATGGAGGCTTTGAGAGGTTGAGAGCACTAAGAGAGGAAGAGGGGAGGAGGTTGGAGTTTGAAGGCTCGAGGCAAACTGACAGAGGCGTTAGATTTGATTTGATTTTGGGTTAAATGTTTTTTTTTTTTTTTTTTTTTTTTTTTGGGGCTTGAATTGAGTAGATTATTTGGCCATTTGAGTTATTGTCTATGGACTTGGGTTAAAAACTTAGGAATTATTTGGGGCCCTTAAACTTGGATTAGGGTCTTTTCTCATCTAGTTATTAAAAAAAAATGTTTTTTTTTTGGACTTATCATAAAGGTAACAACTAAATTGGAGCCCTTATTTTTTGTCAAAATTTTGGGGCCTTAGGCGGTTGCCTGAGTGGCCTAACCTCAGGGCCAGCCCTGAGTATCAATCACATAAAGAGACTTCTCTTATATAGCTCTTATGAAATCCAACCCTAATAGGGCTTAGTTTCCATGCATAATTAGGAAATTCTCATTAATAGGAGACTTGGCTACCAAGATCTAGCACCCACACATGGACGGACCAATGGAGTCGTGACCCACCGACCCATATATTAACACCCCCTTTCAAGGCAAAGTCGCAAACTCAAAGTTTATCAAACCATTTTTTGAATGAAAAAAAAAAAAAAAAAACGTGGGTTGGTTGGTCTAGTAGTTGGGCACTTGGTCCCAAAATGAAGGTAAAAGATCCCCAATTCAAGTCTCAATACTCCGTTGTGACAGTGATTAGTCCATTGATTGGTGGTTTTAGGATACAATGGGTCAAAAAACCAAAAAAAAACACAGAAAAAAAAAAAAAAAAGGAATTTATTATTTGGCAAATAGAATTCATCGACCTTGAACGCAATGGCATCTGCGGGGTGATAGGCTGATAGGCTGATAGCCGAAAGATTAGCAGGTGGGTCATTAAGCATAGTCAACGGCTCTTTTCTCCTTATTCTTCTCCTCTGTGAGTGAGCAGAGCAAAAACCATGGATCATCTTCCTCTCGACATCCTCATCGATGTTCTTTCGCGTCTACCCATCAAATCCCTTGTCCGATGTAGGTGCGTTTGCAAATCCTGGCTCAATTTAACACACGACTCGCGTCTTGTTCACTTGCACCTCCACAGAACATCTCAACACACCACCAACAATCCTAGTCTCCTCGTTGACATCACCATCCCCAGCACCGACGCCGTGAACTTCCACGGCCAAATGCTTCTCGTCGAAAGCGACGAAACGGGAAATTACACTTCCGTCAAGTTCCATGTTCCGTCACCCAGGTTCGTGGAATTTCGGGTACTGGGTTCTTGTAATGGCTTGCTCTGTTTATGTAATTCTATGAATAGATTCATCGTGTATGTGTGTAATCCTTGTAATCGAGACTATATCGAGCTTCCTGAACCCAATAGGTTGTTGCGGTGGCCTCGCGGCGTTGTGGGTGGGTTTGGATTTGATCAGAAAAGTAATCAGTACAAGGTGGTAGAGATAGTTTATTATGGATATGGGTGTGAACCAGCCGATCCCCTTTTGCAGTTGGAGGTTCATGTGTATGGTTTAGGTGATAGGACGTGGAGACTAATAGGAAAAGCGCCTTATTTGCTTTTTAGGCAATTTGATTCGAAAGCATTCGTGAATAGAGCTCTTCATTGGGTTAGCAGCTGCCCCGCCAAGCTGATTGTTTCGTTTGATATTGCAGATGAAGTGTTTGATGTTATTCCACGTCCTGAATTTGGATTGGAGGAAGGCAGCTATTCTGAATTTGGATTGGAGGAAGCTAGTTATTCTTTGGGAATGTTAAGAGGATGTCTTTCATTGACGGATTCTTCATTTGAAGATCATGTTGACATATGGGTGATGAACGATTACGGGGTTAAGGAGTCTTGGACTAAATATTTCACCATAAATTTTAGCCAATTTGGGTGGGTTTTTAGTTATATTCAAATTTTGTGCTTTCAGAGGAATGGTGAAGTTTTGCTGCTTCATAATAATAAAGCTCTGCTTTCTTACAGCCCCAGGACCATGAGATTGACTAAGCTTAGCATTGCTGGGCTCCCATGTTGGATTGAAGCAGTTACATATGTAGGGACCCTTATTTCACTTTCCAGACTTTCTGAATGAGAAGTGATAAACAACAATTAGAGGACTGGGCAAAGTGTGAGCAGAAGAAAGCTGAGACAACCATGGCAGATGTAAACAAGTCAACAGAAGAGGCAAGAACGGCAAGGAACATGCAGAAAAAGGATTCTGTTAACATCTCAAGAAAGAGTGCATATTATTGAAGTATGACGGAAGCTATTGTGAAATTAAGTAGCAGATATTCCAATAAACATAGGGCATAGCAGTTAAGGTCGAGAAAGTGCATGTACCTCCTTATATCACATCAAAGTCTTGTCGCATGCCAATAAAATGTAAGTGGACTATGTTCGCCCCCTCTTTGGAGTTTTAGTTGTTTTCCTGCTTGAAAATATAAGGAAAAGAGAGGAAAAAGGAAATGAGAAGATGTAAACCAACTTATGTTAAAAGTTCTATTTTTCAATCAATGGTTTTCCACCTTTGCTGCTGATACTCATGCTTTATATGGTCTTTTTCACTTCAGAATAAATTGTCTTTTCCCATAGTTTTACTTGAATGATTGATTGGGTGCATGAGCACAGATAAATTTATATAGATTGATTTCATGCATTTATGATTGAACCACATTGTCTTGCTCTGAGACGTGTGTGAGAGAGAGAGAGAGAGAGAGATTATTATGGAAATATGAAGCCAAAATAAAACAAATATTGTGCTGGAAATGAGAATAAAATGACCAGACAAACTTAACCATTTGACCTAGCTGGCGTCTTCTTGGCCAGGTATAACTTGATACTCTTATAACCATGTTTTTGTGGTTTACTCTTTTTCCTACATTCAGTATGGGTGCTTGAGTGCTTCTACAGAAGTTGTGGAATCAACTCTGTGTTCACAAGAGAAGAAAAAAAAAATCACCTAGGTTTGTACAAAACTTGACATAAATTAATATATATATATATATAGGAAAAAGAATGAAAAAGTTTTTTCCATCATTCAAACTTAAAATCAGCTTATTCAAAGAGGTAAAACAATTAATCCACAACAGGGAGAGACCTTTGGCCAAAACAAGGACTAAACTTTTGTGTTTCTTATTGTTGGGTTGCTCCACTACCTCGTCTATCTATCTTACATTTGGCTTTAACCCTCAGATTAATGATCACAAGGTGATAAAGTTTCTTTATCATAGAGATGGGGATGCATTCAAAATTTTGTTCCATGCGTAATCTATTGTAGTTCGAAAGATCCAATTGTGAATGAGGTTGTTCAGTGGCCTGTGCACATGAAAAAGGAGGAAAATTGTTATTGTGAATTTATCTTATCATTTGACATGGCTAATGAGGTATTCAGTGAAACAAATCTCCTAGAATGTTGCTGCAGTGTTTATTTATTAGACAAGTCTGCAATAGTGGAGTCACTTTCTTTGTTTGTCTATTTTAAAGAGGAGTGCTTGGAGATATGGGTAATGAAGGAGGATGGTCCAGTAGTGTGTTCGACTAAACAATTCACTTTTGATTGGCAGAAACAATTTTCACAAGTGTGTCCCAAGGTTTTAAAATGCGTAGTTAGGTATATATATCTATATATATATATATATATGTAGTTAAACCAATACAGCAATGATAATTCCATGAAATACCAATTTAATCATGAACTTTGCTTTCGCCACAACAATTATAAATTTTACCAAAACCTTTCTTTTAACATGACATCCAAATGACCGTTGAATGCATTAAATGATATGTGGGGCTGACCTTGTATGCAGCTCAGCCTAGGTGAAAACAAACCTCCCCAAAAATTGTCCCTTGCGCGGTATATGGGACGACCACCCAATATACCGAAAGAAAGGGGTAAAAAAGGCCTTTGTAGCCTCATTTTGACAAAACTGACCAATGAAACTCATGCATGGGAACGTAGAAGAGAAGTAGGGTTCTATTTCTGTGAAATGTCTTTTAGATGCGATATGGCATCTTCCTGCTCCATTGATGTGTCTCATTAATATTGTATGCATACATCATTGATGCCTTCCTGCCCCTTTTTTCATAGCTCTTTATTGTAAGAATTATGGTAGATATCCTATCAAAAAAAAAAAAAAAAAGAATTATGGTAGATATGAGGGATAAAGATATAGTCTGTTTCACAAATAAGTTGTCAAGGTGTGAGTCTCCAACCCCATATGGCATATGAATCTATTTTACTTAGCAATTTCAAAGTTAAATACACCTTTTTTTCTTCCTTTTATTCTTTGTATTGTTTAATGGTAAAAATTCGGGCAAAAGAGGATTTAGTGTAACTGGTATTACAGCATTTAGAGTTATACTTTAAATATAAAAAAAAACCAACCTTTTGTAATTAACCTCTAAAATTTTGTACAATTAGACTAAAGTGATGTTCATGAGGAGGATTCATGCATTTGCCATCAAGTATCAGTATCAAAGATAGGAAATTCAAGTGCACTTGTGCTTTTTCCCTTATAGCTCTGTTTTCATTGGAGTCATATATCCTGCAGCGTTTGTCTAAGTTGGCTACCAAGCTGGATGTCTAGCATCTCAAAAACAAGTGGTTGATAGAGAAATTCTAACCTCATCGCCTTGTTCTTTAACATCAAATTTACTATCTAGTTGATCTTAATCATTTTTTATTGTTTCTAAGCTTCTCTGTAGCCATGCTAATATGATTGCTCTATTTGTCAAGTAAATCAAATTTTTAGCTCACCTTGGGTACTATTCAATTCGGTTCAAAATTTTAAGTTTTTATTGTCTTCAAAGTTATTTGATGTTTGCCATATTAAATATGCTTTGTTTCTTTTTTCCTTTATTTTATTTTATTTTTTATTTTTATATTGTTCAATGTTGTAAGTGGAGTTAAATAAGGTCCCATCTGGTGCAACAACATTAACCACTATAATCAAAGCTAATAACCTTTGATTACTAAGTAGTTGACTAGAGTGATTGTTCAGAAGGATTCTTGTATAGGGAATCATCGACCATTAGTAAATTTTATTTTGGTCAAGTACGCTTATCTCTTTTCCATTATTGCTCTGTTTTCACATGCATCTTAGTCCTTTCTCACAGTGTGTCTATGTCGGGTACCTCATTAAGAAAGCTAGTGTTGATAGATTCTGTTTTTCCTTTCCTGTTCTTCTAATAATCTTTCCCTAAAGTTTAGAATATGTGTTGCTTTCTAAATTTAGTTTACAGAAAAATGAATCTCTCAGCAGACAGGTTGAAGGGTTTTCACTGTTCTTGTCTTGTGTGATGAAATTAGCTTGTGTCACTGTATCTGTTGCTACCTATAGGCATCCATGAAGTATGATTTAGTCATAGGTAATGTGTTCCATAGAAACAGAGTAAGTTTTTCTTGTTTTTGGCCCCTTCCACAGAAAATATGTCAAGGGAGAAACTACATTTCAGGTAGGACTGCATGAATGCTTATCTTGTTCAATGTTTTCTGCCTGGGCAAAGATTGTCTTCTTTTGTTTAATGTTGCCAGCTTCACAAACTTTTTAAATTCAGCAGCACCAGGGAACCTGCGAGAGCCACCAAGATTGAACCATGACTGACTGCTGCTTAGGGACCAAAGGATCATAAAACCTGTTAAAGGCCATTGCTGGGTCCTAGGAGGGTTGTGCTAAATAGGGATTAACCTTCAGCATTTGTTTGCATGAAGTGGGCACTCTCCACCTACTCAACCTCTCAAGGCTCAACCTGCTCATTCACACATGATAACCCGAGACTTTTACCATTGCACCAGACAGTGGCCCAGCCCTTGATCACAATGGTAGGATGCCACTTTCCCATGAGGCCAGTGATCATCAATTCTAACATAAATTTGACAGTTTGTGTTTCATATCTTATAGCTAAGTATCAAGTCCATTTCCTTAATCCAAGTGCATTAAATCATTTCCTTAGCCCCAAAAAAGAAAATTCTTGGCTTCACCCATGCTTAATGCTATCTGATTCCTACTTAAACCAATCAAAATCTGGTTTGGTGAAAAAAAAAAAAAAAAAACTGTGTTTTTGTATTCTTTTCCTAACAAGGCTAAATTAATTTATAGTGATAAATAATTAATAAAGAGTGGTGAACTAAAAACCAACTGACTCTTCTTTAGCTGGCTGGATTCTGAGGATTTCCAAGCAGCCCCTAGTGCTGCACCTCTACGTACTAATTGGATATGCAAAGAGCATTGCTCCCAAAGTATAGTATTTATCAGGTTCAGCAGCTTTAAAGCTCTAATCAAAATCAATTTCATGCGATTATAGCTATCTATGTTTCAAGCAGTCAATTTCCACCATATATATTTTTGGTGTTTTATTTGTAAAACATTTTTCAAATACAAATACAAAAAAAAAAAAAAAAAAAAAAAGGGCAGAAATTTATGTGTAATATACTAAAGGACTCGAAGTCAAAACCTCCCACAATAACAGCAGATATACCACTAAACTATAAGGTCATTGACACAAGAGAGAACATTGATACAGAATTCAAGAATTTTCCCAAGACATAGGAATATATAGCTTTCGCTATTAGAAAACTGAAAATAGGAAATTGCTATCAAGCTCCAATTTTCCTCTTCCCCGGGCTTAAACTTCAGTTTCTAGTTTTCTACCCTCTTCCTCCAAATGGACTACGGCATCGATCTTATCAAGCGTTGTCACCACAACCACAACCGCCACCTCCACCATCTCCGCCATGTCCACCACCATCTTTGCAGCCTTTTTTGAGGTCTTTGTTCTTACGAGGGTTGCTGGATGATTCATCACCACAAGCAAATAAGACCGAAAGGGATAGAATAAGCATGCAGAGCAAGAACAGGCCCCCAGAGCTCTCCGGCACAAGACCCACTTCATGTGCATGGCCATCACCAAGAGTAACAAAGTCTCTGGCCATTTGATCATATTTTTATTTCTAGCAAAGCCGTAGAAGATTGGAAACGTATATTTATAGAAAGAATGTGAGTAACATTCATTTGGTTTGCGTGGCTTCAATGTGAACACACATCTTGTGTACCCCATTACCTGTGCACATTCGGGTTGGGGCCAAATAGGGCTGCAAACGAGCCAGCTTTAGTTCGAAGACACGCTTGACAGCGACGTGAAAGGGATGTGAAAGAATGGAAAAGACCATTTTAACCTATTTAAATTAGTTTATACCAATCTGATATCAAACCGATATGTGGTTTTGAAAACTAATAATAGTTTTTGAATATTTAGGTTGTTGAATATAAGAAAATATGTTTTAAATGTGTTTTAATACTTTATATGATTTGCATGTTTTATGTTTTATGTTTGTGTTCATACCTATAGCATCTTGTAGATAGTAATCATATTTTGATATAAAATAAAATAAATAAATAAATAAATAAATAAAAGAAGTTAAAAATAGAAAGAAAAAAAAAAGGAAGTTAAAAAAAGAAAGAGATGCCATAGGTGAAGAAACATCTATAGACGAATCTAATTTGATAAATTTGATAAAATTAAAGAAGTTAAAAAAGAAGAACTTTATCAAATCTCAAAATTCAATCTATGGCAAGCTAGATTATTTGAGCAATTTAGTGGAAATACATCTGGTAAAGCTACTGAAAATGAAATGGTGGAAATACCTCTATTTGCTAAAAATAAAATTGAAAGGTTTAAACAAAAGCATCCAAAGATTCAATATATTCATATCGGAATTATTCAAATAGAAATTACAGTACTATTTAGAGTAAGATTAGACACTCCTATTCTGGTAGTAGTCTTGAATAAAATATTTGAAGAAACTATTAAAGCACTAATAGGTGGAATACAATAAAATCTTGTATATGGACAAGTTTGGTTTAAAATCAAACCAAATTATTTTATATCAATTGAAGATCCAAATATTTATGACACGATAAAAATTCGTATCCCAACTAGAGGAATTGATATGAAGAAAAATAGTTATAATTCATCAATTCATTGCAAATCCAACCATGAACTAACAAATTTTACAAAAACTTTAACAAAATAAATTGATAAAAATATGATCGAATTATTTGAACCACGAGCATTCGATACTGAAATTCAATCAAGATTAATAAATTAGAAAGATTTAGAAATACCAAAAAGCTGGTTAGTCAAAGAATTTACAGAAAATCCTAAGCTAAAATTCTATAAACTAGTAGAATTTCAAGCATTAGAAAATAATCTTTATTTCACTGATAATCATTGGAATAATATAATACTATTAGATGATGCATCAACAACAACATCTAAAAAAGATGAACATGATGAAAAGGGAAAAGCTATTGCAATAAAAAATGTGCAAATACTTATATTTCCAGGTATAACCTACCTTGAAGAACAAAAATCTGTAGTATTCTAAAAGATTAAAATTGAAAGTAAATACCTTGAACAACTAATCTTTAGTTACCAACAATGTAAGAAAAGATATATGTATGTTCTTGGAAAATTCAATTTTAAAAACGATAAACCATATGTTTTATCTATCTTGTTAGATACTGGAACCACAATCAGTGCGGGTAGGTATAATGCTTTACCTGAACATCTATGAATAAAAATAAAAAATCCAATGGCTACAAGAGGTATTGATGGGATTAAAAAATTACATCCAAACTTTTCAGAAGATCCATTAAAACTTAGGGACAAATCTCCTAGGTTTTGTGAAACTCACAGATTCTAATAAAATAATTAGAGTCAAACCAATGGTCTATACTAAAAAAGATATAGATGAATTTGGAATTCAACTTGAAAAATTACTAAAGAAAGGATTAATTGAAGAAATAAGAAGTTCATATTCTAGTCCTGCTTTTATGGTAATGAACCATAATGAGATAAAACGAGGAAAAGCTAGAATGGTAATTAATTATAGAAGATTAAGTCAAAATCTTGAATTTAATGGATATTTTATTCCTAAAAAAGATGTTCTAGTTAAACAGACTATGAACTCTAAATGGTTTAGCAAATTCGATTGCAAATCAAGCTTTTGGCAAGTAAAGCTAACAAATGAGTCAAAACCATTGACTGCTTTTAGTGCACCATATGGACATTACCAATGGATGGTTATGCCATTTGAAATTTGTAATGCACTTCAAATATTTCAAAGGTGGATGGACAACATGTTCAAACATGTTCATAAATTTTGTTTAGTATATATTGACGATGTTCTGGTATTTTCCAAAACTAGAGAACATAAAAAGCATCTTGAAATAGTATATGATATATTCCTAAAACATGAAATAATACTAAGTCCTAAGAAAATAGAAGTAGAAAAAGAAGAGATTAAATATTTAGGAGTTATCTTAAACCAATCAAGTATGCAACTCCAAAATCATATTATTGTGAAAATAAAAGATTTTCCAAATGAGATTACAACTCTCAAAGAACTGTAGAGTTTTTTAGGTTTATTAAATTATGGAAGAAAATTTGTAAAGAATTTATCCGAAAAGGAAAAACCACTAATTGAAAAACTTAAGAATATTCCTAAAAATGGAAATTCATATGTAAAATAAAATGGACTAAAGAAGACTCAAATTTAGTTCAAGAAATTAAAAATATGTTTAAAGATTCCCCGAAAGTTTATTTTCCAAAAGAAATTGAACAATTAATTCTAGAAATCGATGCTAGTGATGAATTTTGGGGAGTAGTATTAAAAACAATCCCAGAAAATTCTAAACAAGAAGAAATTTGTGGATATGATTCAGGAAAATTTAAACCTAATGAAATAAAATATATTACTTATGAAAAAGAATTAGTAGCCATAAAACTGGAATAAAAAGATTTCATATTTATTTGGCACCTGTAAAATTTTTAATTCATACTGATAATAGATCAGTTAGAGATTTTATTAAATCCAAAAAAGGAGAAGAAAATATAAGACGAGCTAGATGGTGTAATTTTATTTGTCAGTATACTTTTGATATAATACATATTAAAAGTACCAACAATTTTCTTGTTGATTATCTGTCCAAAAGTTACAATGAATAATCCAAATCTGGACAGAGGGAAAAAGCTCTCAAATTCTCAAGGAAAGAATATGGGAAACCATCCTGATTCTACAAAGGAGAAGGCAGCTCAAATCAAAGTAGCTTTTCTAGACTTCCTCAGATCATGGGTAACCAACCTAATGTTCCAGTTTATGTTATACCAGTCAGCAATAAACAAATAGCTGAAATGTCTCAAAATTTCAATCAAATGAATTTTCAAAATCGTACTTAAACAAATTAAGAAATAAAAGATTTTTATAATCCCGGTTTAAACCCAAAAACCTATCATCTTCTTAATAATATTTGGAAAACTCATTGCTTAGATCTCAAACCAGAGTTTAGAAAAAGTATGTCTTAACTTGCTGAATTCTTGAAATCACAAGAAGACAAGCAAATTTATATTCATGCAAAATTTGCCAAATACATTAAACAAGTGGATTGGCTTGAAGATTTTTCCGAATAAAAAATCACTAATATTATTAATTTGATGAATTTCACTAAAGAACAAGAAAATTCATATCTTAACAAACCTTTAAGAATTTGTTTTTTCAATAATGCTAAAACAGCTTTACCAAAATAAATATTTTTGAATATTCATAATTGTGTGGAATACAATGAGATTAAACCCCTTCTCATTGAATTTGCTGAAAATATTTATCTTAAAAAAGATATTCCAAAATTAAATTTGACTATAAATCATGAGATTTGGAGTATGCAAGCTGTTGAATGTGGAGTTGTTCGAATAATCCTTTTCGATTCTTTAGTGTCCACTACATTTGTTGACTTTCTCGCTATAATCAAAACAATGATCTATAGTGTTGTGAAACACTACAAATGGAGTAGATATTTGAAGTTTAAAATAACCAGTCATGCAGGATGGCACTAGAGAGAATTGTTTTTTCAACCTTATCAGATCTGGAGCTTGGAACTTACAACTGATCAAGACTTCATAAAAATGAAGATGATCTTAAATTTTTGGACAATGCTGAAAATCTGGATTTTTCCTCTTATTATATAAAAATTATGTTGCACTCAAAAGAAAGGCACAGAGGATCCGTAATTGCCGCTCTTACAAATTTATGATCACAGATGGTAGGAGATTGTTTTGTATGAATTTGATTACTTCTTATGTGGAGTCAGTTGACCAAAGAATGGCAACTGAAGATTTTATTAACAATCTTTTTCATAGCCAAGTCACCAGTCCAATTGAACTAACAATTGATGCGGAAGTGGGCACAGAAGATTATTTTGATAATATCGTTAAAACAACTCAAGAAGACTATGGAGAGGATTTCTAGAATTTTCTCGATGAAGAGGGACTTCACAACATCGAAAACATGATGAAAGGATAGGGGCCAAACATGCAACATCTAGTATTTCTGCTAAGTTGGACACGTGCTGAGGAAAAGTCCAAGCTTTAACAGAGGAAAGGACATTATGTGGTATACACATTCATTAAGTCTGACTATCTTTTAAAAAGATTACAAAAGACTTTCTGAAGGCTCAGTCATAATTTATGTTAGAATCACATGAAACGGTGAAGGAAGGAAGAACTTAGCCTCATTCTAATGTTTCAAATGTCAAAAAGTAAAAAGCTAGCATTAAAAACATTGTAAATATAGGTTGTTGGGTTGTTGAGATGTAATTATTTTACTTTTTTACTCTTATCTTTATTTTTGGGTTGAGTTCAAGTCTGTTCTCAGAGTCCGGAGGATTGTCTATATAAAGAAGAGTCCTTCATTTGTTTAGGCAGAATTTTAGAGAGTAAAAGAGTCTGTAAAGAAAGAGTTAGAGAGATAGAAAATGAGCTCAGAGATCTTTTTGTAAGTTTTCTTTTACTTTATGTAATATTTGTAATCTATTCTAATACTATAATTAAGAGTTTTGCTGAACTCATTAATGGGTGACATGGCAAGGTCATAGCCATTTCCTTTAATGTCCCCTACTCTCATTCACTTTGGGCCCATACCACACCATTGAGATGATGTTAACAGGTCTTCTCTTCTTTTTTTTTTTTCTTCCTTCCTTCCTTTCCCATACGGCCTTCTTCTCCCCTTCCTCTCTTTCTTTCTCTCTCTCCCCACTCATCAGATACGCTCTTTCTCTTATACTCCTCTCTCTCCCTCTCTCTCCTTCACACCCATATGAAACCCATTCAAATTTCAAAATCCACTGCCCCATCCTCCGTTCCTAACTCAGTTTCTTTCTTTCTCCCAGTCTTTCTCCTTCTCAAACCCATAAACCCAGTTCAAAATTTGAAATGGGTTCCTCTATTTCTCTCTTTCTCTCAATATTTTTAGGTTTTCAATTGTTGGGAGTTCTAATGAAATGGGTTCCTCCACATCATCGTCATCTAAGCCTTCTCGCTTCTAAAACCTTCTGGAATCCGAAGCAGCAGAAGCACATCTTCCCTCCTTGTCGCCTTTTGACATCGACGTTGACGCCAATGTGGATGAGAAAGATTTCATCCTTAACCAGGATTTCTTTTGACAAATTTCACTTTTTCCACTTGGTTTTCAATGTTGAAATGTTAGAAATTTCGCATCTTTACAGTTTTTATGTTGCAGCTATGGTGGTCATTTTGTATTTCAGATGGAGAACCGAAAACAATTCAATGTTCATTTTTTTCCCATTCTCTTGACACTGAAAATTGGTATTAATTGTTTTGTAATACAACCTTTACTGATAATGCATAGAAATTAAACCTATATCAAACTCTCTCTTTCTCTTTCAGTTCAAAATCTCTCTCTCTCACTTTGCAAATCTTTCTTTTGCCTTCAATTTTGGGGGTTTCAATTTGTAAGGGTTCCAACCTTTTCTCTCTGTTTGTGGCTTTCAATTGTGTTTTCTCCTCATGGTTAAAGGGTGTAACAATAGCAAAATGCATTCAAATTTTGAATCCTCTCTCCCTCAACTAATGGGTATTCAAATTTTAAATCATTTCTCTTTTTCCCCAATGTCCCTTCCTTTTACGCCATAGCTCCACCCCATTCTTCCGCTTCTGCCACTCCTCTCCCTCTAATTTAGCCACTGAAAATACAGCCATGAGTCATCACACAAGTTTGTTTTGTGCTCGCCCACCTAATATCATGGTGTCGAGTTTTGTGTCTCATCCATCAAAATTCTAGCGGTCGGCACTAAGGTATGGATTTTGCCCATTTTTTCTTCCATATATATATTGTAAGTTTTCCGAAACTTGGGAACAATTATGATGGCTTTTGTTAAAATCCAGTTGCTGCATGAATTTGCTTTGTGTCCCCTCGCTAAACATCAAGTAGATGTCGACTTTGATCTAAGTTTCGCCTTCCTAATTCTAGCCCTTAGCGCCTAGGTATAGATTTTTTCTTCCATAGATTGTAGATTTTGCAGAACTTAATAACATATAGGCATATTTTTTTTTATTGCTTTAATTAGTATTATTTTCTTGCTTTTAACACTCCTACATGTGTTATTTAGGATCAATAGTAGTAATAGGACATTCTTACTGTGTGCAATTAATTTTCGATAATTACATCAAGGTAAACTCATCATCCACAATATTTATTCTTTGTAACTAAGATTCTATGTTTGAATGCATAAAATTTTTGGGAAACAATAAATTTGCAAAGCTTCAATTTACCTTATTTATTTTTTGCTCTGTATATTTTTGTTCCTAAATTTTCATACTTTGTTGAGAAAATGGAGGAAAACTATAAGGGAAAATATGCTGTTTTAGACGCATGCAGTAAGTTGATATTGTTATTACTGAACCCATAGTTATGTGACAGTGGCAAAAATAAAAATAAAAGATAATTGATGGTTTACCATTAAAAAGGTAAAACTGGAAGAAAAGAACAATGAAAAATCAGCTTTGGCTTATTATATATTGCAGTTGTATATCTAATTGATTTTTTAGCATATGTGCAAATCTGATTTGTGATCCTACAAAACTATTATTGGTAAGCTCTTATAAGCATTTGCGTAACACGAGAAGAGTTAGGTGGTTTATTTAGTCCATCTCCTGCAAAGTAGCATCACAAAAATAAGGATTTATGTGTTTTCTTTTAATGCAAACAAGTAGCTAAAGTTTTTTTTATTACCAAATCCCGGATTTACTTTGGTTGAACACTAAGAAGAGTTTCCAATTATGGCTACTATCATCATCCATGCACTTAAGAATGTCTTCACCTCTCTCATGCACACACACACACAGAGACAAATCTTGGATTAGCTAAGTGTTATTTGAGGGGAGAGGACGGGAACTTCTCTACTATTATTAGACAGGCTAAAAGAAAGGTTAAGGGATCTTACAGGTACACTCTCTCAGAAGCTATATATTTTGTCTTCCTCTTAGAAAGGTTGAGTATAAATGGAGTTAGAGAATAGGAGGAGCAAACACTTAGCAAAGTTTTAGAGGCCATTTTTTCTTGGCTTGATGGCTCTTGCTCTGGGGATAGATCTGAATTTTTATTTTCATATATATATTTATTTAATTTTTTTTTTTGTCATTCAATTCTATTTTTGGTGAGGGTTTGGAAGTGGCTAGCTGTGATCGATTCTTTTTTTCCTTTCAATTCTTTAATGACCTTTGTCAAAGGAAAGAAAAAGGAAGGAAAAAAGATGAGCATGGAAAGAGAAGGAAAATAAAATAAAAAAGAAAAAAACTTTCCTTCCTTTGGGTTTCTAGGAAGAAATCGAGACAAAATAATAAATTCCTGAGGAAAGCAATTTTCATTGTTTGGTTAGTTGGAAAAGGATGATGGAAGAGAGATTATGAAGCTGAGTCACTAGAAATTTTGTAGAGTTTTGTTCTCTTTTTGATGTGATGTTTTAGTTTACACTCTGTTTGCTTGCCAAGAATATGGAGGAAAACAAAAGAAAATTAAACTTAGAATATGATGTTTTTATGTTGATTTGGTTTATGAGCTCACCTCAACTGAGCTAAGTAGTTGAATTTAGCACAACTGAATGAAGGATTCATTTTTGCAGGTCTGAAAAATGAAAATTCTATGATTCAAAAAGTTTAATTGCTTATCTTTTCCTACATTTTCTTAGCAACCAAACTAAATCTGTGTCAATATGGTTCTTAAAAATTCTGTTCCCAATTCATTTACCCGTGCTTAGGTTGGTCACTAGACGTCTTTTCCTTTTGGTTATTTTATTTATTTATTTATTTTATAGGATCTTTTTGTCCTTTTGAGTTTTGTTCTCTCTCTTTTTTTCTTTTTTCTTTTTTTGGGTGGCCCTGTAAAAATTTATGAGTCAATGTGTATCCTGTGTACTTCTTGGTTGTTGACACCCTTTTAAAACTAGAATGATTACATTCACATAAAGAAGAAGACCTATGACTTTAATTTCACTTATTACAGTAAAAAAACTTTTCTTAAATTCGAATGAAGAAGATTCATGGTTTTTATTTCATCAATTTAAGTAGAAAATAATCTAATTATGCTTAATTATCATAGGAGTGATTAGTATTAATTCCATTGTTGAAGATAATAGAGTTGAGATTGTATAACTTTGGTGTGGTATTGTTTTAATCTTACTTCTATTTTTTATTTCTTAATGAATGTTTTGGACGATTTTTGGTCAATTTAATTTCTTGTGCTTTTTAGAGTTATCAAATAATGTTTTTGGATTGGTTTTGATTTTCTTAATTGTGCCTGTTAATATAAAATTTGGAGTTTTGGAATTAACTTACCCTAAATTTTATTATTACTTGGATAGAGTTTCAAGCTCTCTTCTTATTCAAAACTCCAGCCCGCTCCCTTGCTTCTTATTCAAGTAGGAGTAGCCACTTTGTAAACCAAAGCAACTCCTCTGTTTTGCTAATGAATAACTTATTGATGCTGAAGAGGATATCAGATGGGATGGGCATGCCTGAAACCATGTATTTGAAAATAAGAGCTTGGTGTTCAAGCTCTTGCCAAGCTCTTGCCACTGGGATGTAGTGAATGGAAACCTGTTTTGTCCACTCATCATTGAGAAACACATAAAAATATATATAAAAAAAAAATCTCTAAAAGAGAAGAACAACAAAGATGAAACAAAGAAGTTTCAGACTTCAGAGGGGTAGTAAGGGAAAGAAAGAAAGAAAGAGAGATAGTTTCTCTAGATGGAAATATAAGGAGGTGGGGTGTTTAAGTAAACAAATAGAGGAGCCTTTGGTGTAGGAGGAGGTATATTAAATCTGTGTAGATACATCATTCTTATTTTTTGTTAAATCTGTGTTAGATATATCATTGAAAGAGAACTTCGTTAGAACTTCGTTAAAACTTTTCTTTATTTAATCACCATCATTTGCAAAAGTTGCGGTTTCAAGTTCACATTCGAAGATTGTGTGTGTGTACCTGCACATGATAGGGAGAGAGAGGACAAGAAGAAGGGATTCATACTTAACTAACATAAAATGAGATAAGCATTAAGCAATTCAAGTTGTATAATTAGTACACTTTTCTTATGGTTTGTCTCTAACAGTGTAAAAAATAGAGGTTTCTCATTGCACGTGCTTACTATTTTTTTATTTTTTTATTTTATTTATAAGAATGCGCTGATTAAATTAATTTGGCTATATCAAACGAGGTGGAGGTCAATAAATATTTCTGAGTTGTAGATTTTAGTCGAAGTGGGGGGTGGGGTTCCTCTTAGTTAAGGCCACGCCTCTTCTCTACAGTGGGTGATCCATCTTTGATTTAGTACATCTTTTGATTGATATCAACTATTTTTTGTAGAGATGGTGGTTTTTTTTTCTCTTTTGGTAAAGGTCTATATGCGCATTGCAAAGAGCAACTTATAAGAAAGGGGTCCAAGAGGGTTCAAATTAGGCTATGGTTAAATTGACTTTTGCACCTTAATACTATATGCAGTAGATTCCATTTAAGAAGGCTCCATTGCGAATGCATGTCACTTATGACTAACGATTTTATTTTAATCTCATATTTATACTATACATTCATGAATTCACTTAAGTTATAAAAATTGAAATTTTTTTCTATATATTAATGACTTTGATTTTGTCCTTCAATTGATACCTTAGTAGGCATTAGGGGTGCAAAATGGTTCGGGTAATTTCGAGGACCGGACCATTCCAAGCAATTCGGTCCGATCTGGTTCAGTCCAAACAGTGTTTGGTCCGGTTCTCGGGACAATTTTTCAAAAACCAAAAATTTCGATCTAAGCCACAGTTTAGGGGGTTTTAGTCCCGGACCGGACCGAATTCCCGAATTCCAAAAAAAATAAAATTAAATAAATATAAGAATAAGTATTATTATTCATTGAATAATACTTATTTATTGGGTATAATACATTAATATTAACATATATATCTATATATATATATATATATATATATATAGATATATATGTTAATATTAATGTATTATACCCAATAAATAAGTATTATTCAATGAATAATAATACTTATTGAATAAATTTCTTACCTTTTATAAAAAAAACAAAACAAAAACAAAAATGAAAAAAAAAAAAAAAAAAAAAACTGAGAACCGGACCGGCATGGACTGAAAATTCAATTTAGTCTCGGTCTCGGTCCAAGGCCTAAATCGGTCCGGTTCTGGGACAAATTTTGAGGTCTTGAATTAGTTCGGTCCGGTCCAGAAACACCTCTAGCCCAGACTAGTCTGGGCCGATTTGTACCCCTAGTAGGCATGGCGATAATATTACTAAATATATTTGAAGTATTGAGTGCATTGCATTGTGGGGTGAACTAAAATTATTGAACTATGGCATGCCTTTCTTGAGCCAAGCACGAATGTGACAAGTGTATTCTTGAGAGCAACCACTTTGTATTTAGAAAATAAATGTTAGGACTGTACTGAGCTCAAGCTCATGCTCATCCCTCTTAGGACCTTGCTTAGCTGGACTAACATTAGCTAATTGCCTTTTTTTCCATTTTTAAAGAGTAACATTGGGATTAAGTAAGAAGATAAAAAATCCATGTCATGAGCTTTTGTATCTTTAACTATTCGAGTTTGCTTCTTTATTTGGCGAAAGTATGTGTTGTCATCCCAAAGTGCTATTTTCTTATCTACCCTTCTCTTTTCTAAGGATAGTTTATACATATTAATTATTTTTTGATTGGTTCATGTTTTTCCCCCTTTCATTTATCTTTTCTAACAGTTATTCTCTTCCTTTTCAGGTACATTATAGCAAAAGAACTTATTATGAGACTGATCGAAATAGAGATAGGATTTTAGATACCCTTCTTAGTCTTTTGACTATGATTAAGGGTAGTATTTGTTCTTATCAATGTATATGATTTCAGATTCTCCTTTTTTCTCTCTCTCAATGTTAATCGAAGTGCCTGACGTTCACATCTGTATTAAACTACGTCATGTACATGGAGTGACTTTTTAGAGGTATGCTTTTCTCTTCTTCTTCATTTTTCCCCCCCCTAAAACTTATTGAAGTATAAGGTAAAGGATGACTATTTGATCTCCTTATTCGTGGTTTTTTTTTTTTTTTTTTTTCTTTTCTGTTAGGTGTAAAGCATGTTCGAATTGTAGAGTTTTGTTTGTTCGATTTATCATATTTAAATAGTTGGTTTATGGCCCACTATTGCCTACACATACAGGTATCCCTCACTGTTTGGCTTACTAGAGTTGAGATTTCAATCCAAACCGAAATCTGTATTGATTATTTTTTAAATGTAATGTTGTTTTCCTTAGGTTTTCAGTTATTTTCTTGATATCATCTTACTGTTGTGTTATTTTTTAAAAAAGTTTTTCCTTCCCTTGCAGTGGTTGTTTCATCTACATAAAAATGGAAGTTTAAAGTCACAATTTGATTAGTTCCATTCCTTGATGGTAAGTGCCCGTGACTTGATATTTTATCTCATTTCTTCTCTTACTTTTACTCGATGACCTTGCTAAATGCTTATATCCTTCACAAAATAAGGTTTATTTATTGTGTTTATAATTGTGGCACTGTAGTTGGGATAAATGATGTTTCACTTTTCCCTCTTTTTTTAATTATTTATTATTATTATTATTATTTTCCACTCTTTGGTTCCTAGGCTACCTAAACAAATGTAGGTTGGTGGACAATTGTGAGATAGGTTGTTTGATTGTTCGCAAAGAGAAGCAATCCTCATGTTAGATTCTTATTATCTAATTTTTCAACTTTGTTGTTAATTATTTGTTAATTGCAATCATTGTAGGTTCACCCTTTTTAACCAAATTATATATTTACTTTTAGACTCTATGATATGTTCACTGAATTTTATTTTTGTTTTTGGCAGTTGCTGTTTTAGTGGAAAATCCATCATTTTTTATTTTTATTTTGGCTTTCACTATTCCAGTGTAAGTGCCCAAGAACGTCATTTTTTTCTTTCATATCAATCTTTTCTAATGTTTCAATTAGTTTGAACATTTTTAGGGAATCGTTTTAGTGGATAAATAATGTAATAGTTATTCTTTTTTTTCCCCTTTTATATCCAGAGTTTTGTTTGATCATTTAAATTGCTTCTTGGAGCGTTCAAACCTCAAATTTACATTATCTCTGGGTTCCAAGCTAGTTTGTGAATTTCTCCATATTTAAGGTTACCACTTCGTTGATGTATAGTAATACTTTGAGAAACAAGAAATGAGATAGTGGGTGAGGTAGTTTATAGAAGTTCCAACAACATGTAGCACTAGCACCTCCAAATGGTTATTATGGCAAAGTTATGACAACAATTACTTAAAAATTCCTATTAGCTTTAATGCGCTTCAATATTTTGCGACTGTTAGCAATCAAGTACTGTGTGCTCTACTTTGGCTACTTAACTTTTTTCAATCTAAACCTCCATGATTAATTAGTGGTTCACTACATTCGGTTTTTTGTTTTTTGTTTTTTTTTTTAAGTTTTCCTCCTGTAAAATGAAGCAATATATCTATGAAAAGCCACTTCGATTGTTTTTTGTATATCTAATATTAAAACCATTAGTTTGATTCCCTTATTTGGATCTTTAGCAAACAAAACTTGATGTAGTGGGTAGATTTCAACATTGGATTAACTTTTATTATTAATTTTTCACTCACTAAACCCTAATTTCTCAGCTATCCATGCATTTATCCCAACATGCGTGATCTTTTCGCTGTTATCACATCCAAACCAAACTCAAGATCCCAAAAGGATGTCTCTTACTGGCCTCAATTCATCATAACTGATATATATGGGGCTTGGATAATTTTCTGTTTATTTGAATTTTATTTTGTCTTTTTTGCTTCTCATTACTCTGTTTTCGACCTATAGAGGTCTGCCATGCTCATTTTAGTATAGCCAAGGTTTCACCCACACAAAGGAAAGCTATTGTTATCTCAAACTCTGTCTTTTAGGTTCCATCAATTTGTATCTCTTTGTTAGTAAAGCCACTACAATTTCACTCACCCAAATTTAGGACACAACCTGTTTGATTCATTGCTTCATAAAAAGAAGTGTTTTCTTATAAACAATTTGTATCTCTTTGTTAATAAAGGTCGTTGCATCACCTGGTAATCCATTTGAAATTCATTATTAATAATTGTGGATATGATCATGGAAAAGACTAATCGGTGCCAACCTTAAGCCATGCTCTTCCTACTTGAGAGCTTTTGAAACCACTAACTTTTGGATATTTGAATTTTGTTTAATGACCTATTTACTCCTGCAAGTATTCAAAATTTCTTCTGATGAATAAGTCATGATCTTTCTACTTGAGAGCTTTTAAGACCACTAAGTGTAGGGAATTTATATTTTGTTTGATGATCTATATACTCATTCTTTCATTCTACAACAATTTATAATTGATTTGACATCTCATTGCTTTTATCATATCATTTATGTGAATGCATATGCAGATATGCTTATGTATAGTAGATGTATAACATAGGTGATTGTGGTGCATTCTTTTTCCTAATTTCATTTGTTGTATTAAAATTTAAATAATGCCTTGCATACTTTTTTTGTAGGTTATATTGACGGTTTTTGGAAACTTTGCAAGTTCGGTTATGCTTAATTTGTTGTTCATATGGAGGTAAATAATATTACAATTTTCCTTTTTTTTAGTGGGTGTATGACTCAATTATTTTGAATAGCGTAGAATGCTAAACATAGACATCAAGATCCTCAAGTTAGGACATGTAAGATGAGGGTCTTGAGAGCTTAGTTCATTATAGAAATAATTATTGTGTTTTGATGGGTTTTTGAAAGTGTATTTACAAAAGTTTAGTCAATGATTAAATATTTTTCCTTTATTCAACTTATATTCTTTTGGATTTTTGCCTTTGTTTAAATAGGTTGTCACGTTTTCACTAAGCATTTGAGTTGACGATATTTATTTGTGATTCCCACACATCACACAGGTCTTTGCTAGTTTGGAAATTATATTATGGATCACTAGCATTTTCTTAAGATATTCATATTTTTGAACACATGAGTTGCCTTCATTTCTTTTTTGCCAACAGGGTATAACTTTCATTTGGTATCAACTAATGCCTAGATTAAATGTAATTGGTGGTGGTCCTAATAGGGAGTGAGAAGTTAAACCTGCAACATTATCCTAGAGTTTGTGATTTCTGCGCATCGCACGGGTTCCTTCTAGTATAGTTATATATATAAGCTGTGAAAATAAATAAATTACAATTTATATATTCCTTCCATTCCTAAATAAGTGGCCTACTTTCTTTTTTAGAATGTTCCAAAATTATTGTCACATTTCAAAAGTCATTGGTTCCTTTTTATTCGTTTCCTAAAATACCCTCAAAAAGATATTTTCTCTTCTTATATTGTTTTGCACACTTGAGGGCAAAATTGGAATCTCAAAACATACGCATTGATGTGAAAGCATTTAATAGGGTTTCTTTAAAAAGCGTGTTTTTTTCAAAGGGGATGGTCAATTTGAAACAGAGGGAGTAAAAAACAAATTAGCGACCCACCAGACTTTAGTTTTTATTTTTATTTTACCTTTTATTTTATTATGCTAATAGGGCATCTCAACATTATAATTGACTAATCCTCAAACATAGGTAAGACCATCAATTATTCTGCATCGGTTAACGAAAAGTTGGTCCACAAATAGTTATAAAACGAATTGAAAAGTTGGAATCAAGATCTTTTGATTTTTTAGGCATAAGTTCTAGCTTCCATTGCTGCCAATATCACCCCAAATTACTTATTCCTCGTCCATTGCTCATAAAAAACGTAAAAGCCACTAAAAATAAGAATCTTTATGGATTTTTGCTTGTGGGTGGTTGTGAAAGAATGAGGGATGAAGATGATACATTGGCTTATGATAGAATGATGGAAGTGAGGGATGGGATATATTATGTTAGGTTTCAGTGGGGGTCGGAGTAAAAATACATTTATTTTTTTAATACTAATGTCCTTTTTGGTAATTTTACCTAAGAGTATTTTTAATAAAATAAAGTGGGGGCTCTTGATCATAATGGGGGGTTGCAATAGCTGTTCCCAAAATAATTTTACAAGGCCACAGGTCTCTATAATGGGCTTGAACTAGCCTTTTTTAAACTTCCATCAATAGTGCGGCAAGAAAAGAGTCAGGATTCTAACCCTCTTTTATCACGTTGAAGAAGTAAAGCAGCCCAAACCGAAAAAGGAAAGGGGGCGGCCTATAGTCACCCTTCAACTTTCTTTACCTCCAACCTTAAAAGCCATCTTTCTTTTAACGCATTAAAAACAATACTTGTATACAAGGTTTTCTTGGTCCCAAAAAGGGAAACGTAGATATGGGTTTTGCATGAAACTCAATAAAGGCCCTACTACATCAATTTTATAGCCACCAAAGGTCCAAAGCGACAAACTGAATGAAACGTAATAGTGTTTTTCTCAATCTCCAACATATTATGCTACTCCAAAAAAAAAAAAAAAAAAAAAAAAACACACACACAAATCAATTGAAACACAAAGGAAAAAAGGGAAAGATTGAAAGAATGTCTTACGCTTTGCCAACTATGGAAATAGATTCTCCAGAAAGTTTGGTGTGGACGTGTGGTGGGGTGCTTTTTCCTTGTAGTTTGAGCAAAATTTCGTAAGTTGTGTAGTACTAGGAGCTAGTAGTCTTTTGTTGGCACTATGATTGAAACTTAAAAGAGAGAGAGTGAGAGGGTCAGTCCAATAAATAGGAAGTTAGTGGGTTTCCTTAATTTAAATGGACTTGCCTTAATTACTTCATACACAAGGGAACAAGAAAGTTTTCTAATTTACGACCTCCTGCATCATGACTTTCCTTATATAGTTATATATAAGCTGTGAAAATAAATAAATTACAAGTTATATACTCCCTCAGTTCCAAAATTAGTGGCCTACTTTTTTTTTTCTTTGTGGATATTTCAAAATTATTGTCACATTTCAAAAGTCATTGATTCCTTTTTATTCATTTCCTAAAATACCCTTAAAAAGGTATTTTCTCTTTTTCTATTGTTTTGCACACTTGAGGGCAAAATTAGAATCTCAAAACATATGCATTGATGTGAAAGCATTTAATAGGGTTACCTTAAAAAGCGTGTTTTTCAAAGGGGACCATCAATTTGAAATGGAGGGAGTAAAAAACAAATTAGCGACCCACCAGACTTTAGTTTTTATTTCTATTTTACCTTTTATTTTATTTTGCTAATAGGGTATCTCAACAATATAATTGACTAATCCTCAAACATAGGTAAGACCATTAATTATTCTGCATTGGTTAACGATAAGTTGGTCCACGGATAGTTATAAGATGAATTGACAAGTCGGAATCAAGATCTTTTGTTTTTTGAGGCATAAGTCCTAGCTTCCCAGGAGTTTATTGGTCCAGTTTTCAAAATTTTCATTAGATTAGAGCCCTTAATTTTCATACTGATTTCTAATTAAGCTTGAGACTAATTTTGTGGACTTGAATTTCCAGCCATTGAACTCAGTGGCCAGAGAACTCACTTCGAAATAAAAAAAAAAACTTTGCAAGACCTTAAATTTTATGGATGTTGTCATTTCCATGCACACTAGTTGATGAGATGATCATGAAATTGATTCCACCAAGTGAATCTATGTGTTATTTTTATTTTTTTAACAGCTTAAATTACGATTAGAATTAAAAGTCCATGAATGAGGCAGAGCCACCAATTGATTCAAGCTGTGTATCATAAACAAAATTTCATGATCATTAATGCTTAATGATGATGCTAATGTCCACTAAATATTTACCTCTATCTTTTTTTCTTTTCCTTTTTTTCCCCCTGATGATGTTGCTTCTCATATAGCTCGTATTTAAAAAACACCAAAAATTTTATATGATGTTGCACTTGTTGCCACATCATTTAAGAAATGAAATTAGAGATAGAAATAAGGGATGAATAGGAAGCAGGCTTCAAGAATGACACCACTCAATGACAACTCTTGCCTTCTCAATTCAATATGTTAACCTGTGAAGGTAGCACAAATGATAAAAGACTAGTGGGCATAAATTAGAGGTCATGAATTCGAATATTTAATTTTCACTATCGAATACATAGGTTTACAAGTGATCTATATAAATCTTGGGGGGTTTTGTTTGGACCCAAGAGCTTCAGATATCTCTCCTTTGGCCAGCCCACCCCAATAGGGACGGCTATTGGCTCCTCATTTTGATCAACAACCCTCAAAATTAATTTTACTAGAAATATCCTTTGGAAAATTTACCAAAAAAGGAATCAGTACTAAAAGCCTAAATACATTTATGTTTCTACCCCCCAGCCAAACCTAACTCTCTCATAACCACCTCTCAAAGAAAATTCATAAATACTCAAAATTTTAGTATCTTTTATGTTTTTTATGAGCAATGGATGAGGCAAGAGTAATTTGGAATGTTATTGGCAACAACAATATATGGATCTTGCGTTGAAAGTAGGCAGCAATCGTTTGTTTTTCCCAATACAGATTCGTGCCTATTTACCACTGGTCATCTAACAATACAGTAACGTTTGGTATTATAAAGCCGAACGATAATACAATATACATATGTTCGGTTTAATATGACCGAACATATCCGTTTGAATTATAAAGCTACTAATACAGTTTGGTTATATATAACCAAAGATTACTAATATGTTCGGTTCCATACGACTAATGAATATATAAATGCTCAGTTTTCTAAGACCAAATATTGCAATGAGTTTGCTTCCCCCATATACTTTATCTGTTTGGTTGACAAGAACTGAACATAACAATTATGTCAGTTTACATAACCGAATATAAGTCCTTTGTTTAGATTTACAATGCCAAACATACATGTGAAAATCTCAAAATTTCCTACGCGTCAAAAGAAGAAAAACTTAGATAAAAAAAATTAAATAAATTAAATAATAGAACATGAAAAAAGGGTCCTCTTTGAGACAATCGGTAGTATTAGTGGGAATACAAATCAATAGCCCAAAAATTTATTTTCATTGATTAGGGGTATTTTGAAACTTTATTGGGGTGTGTTTGAAAAATTGTAGGGGCTAGAAATCAGTTAGAGGTTGTTGATCAAAATGGGGGGTGGCAATAACCAGGCCCACCCCATTATGCTACTTATAGGATGACGAGCTTTTGATCCCTTGACAGGACAATAATAGGGCCCGTCTATTGCCACCCCCCATTTTGATAAGTAGCCCTCCACTGTATGATTTCTAAACCCCCCTCCCCCCATTTTTTTATACACACCCCAATAAATTACGAAAATACCCCTAACCAAATAAAGGATTATTAGGCAAATTCATTAGTAAACCATCCACCCTACCCCCCAAAACCCCTGTTCGGTCTTAGGAAAACGAACAATATTTATATCGGCAATTGTTTAAAACTGAACATATATATATTCAGTAGTCACATGGAACCGAACATATACGTAATCTTTGATTATATAGAACCGAACTATATGTAATAGCAGTTTCATAATTCAAAAGGATATTTTCGGTAATGTTAAACCAAACATATATATATCGTTTGACTTTATAATACTGAATATTACTGTATTGTTCGGATAACCAATAGCGAACAAGCGCAAACCAATATTAAAAAAAAGAACAATTTTGCTTACTGTCAACGCTGTGGACCCGGGGAAATCACGGCCCACGAGGGGGGTTTGGAAAAGGGAAGGGAGTCGCCACCTTATTTTTTAAAGGAAATAAGGAAAACCCTAAAAAAACAGTTTTGTTTTAGGAAAACAAAAGAATGACTCCATGTTCAAAAATGGAAAGGCAAAAAGTCTTTTGGAAACCAAAGAAATCGGGGATTCGGAGGCTAAGTTACGATATGGGAAGGTTCTAGGCAAAACCTATAGGCACCCATATCGCCCTAAACGGTCTCTTAATTTAATTGGGCTAAATCAAATTCTTAATCACACATCAGTTAACAATTATCATCACAAGACAGCATGCATATCATCCATTCATTCATCCATATAAGCAATTAAATCAAAGAAAAACAGAAAAAAGAAAGAGGGGAAGGAAAACCTAGGATACTTAGTATCCTAGGGTGGACTTGAACCTCACGAAGAGCGCCTACATACCATGTATGGAAATACATGGATCAAAGTCTACGTAGTTTGAAAGGGAATAGGGTTATAACCTAATAGAAGCCTATGGTAAACCCTAAGTTTCCTTTCACAAGAAACATGGAAAGTTTCCAAAAATGAATGATTCTCAAAAGATCTTCAGGAAATATGGAATTTTATAAAGATAGAAACTTTGATTTAAAAGGCATTTTTATGAAAGGATACTGTGGAATCTACTATACCCCTCTATTAAGGAATAACCCTAGGAGGGAGAAAAGGAAAGTTTTAAGGAAAGGAAAGAAGGGTGAATTGGGGCACCCTCATACCCTACTTACCTTTAAGCAAAAGTAACCTGTCAAAATAACCACCCTATTGCATAGGTTAATTACCTTATTTGCAAGATTTCATCTTGCAATAGCCAAAATAACCACCCCACATTGGTGGGGTAGTTACACCTGTTGTACCTGTCAAGCACCTGCAATTTGCATGCAAAACATACCAAAAATACCAACCAACCAAACTAGTTCCTAATCAAGCAATTATCATGCTTAAACATAGGCTAACATATGCTCAGAATATGGCAATAAGAACAATTGACAAATCTGGACAGAATTGAAATAAGGCCTAAAATCAACCATAAATCATGCAAACAACATGAATCATAAGCTAACTAAACCCTAATTCGTTCCTATATGCAATGACATGCAAAAAACCCTAGAATCAACTATCATTGATGCAAAAACATTATAATTATCTAATATGCAACACATATGCAGCAACTATGAAGAAAAAACTAAAGAGAAGCCCTAAGCTATCATGCTATATGCAACTTTTCCTAACACAAGGATGAATGAAACCCTAGAATCATACTAATGCATAAAATCCCATGAAATCACTCTAAACCATGCAAAACAGAATATGAACAGCATTCAATCCATGCATATTAACCAATAGAATGATCTACACATGATAAAAACATAGGCTTTCACATGAAATAATGCTATTGTAGGCATAAACTCAATTTCAGTACAAGAGAAACCCTAGAATCTCAAACATGCAGTAAATCACATGGAATAACACTCTAGCATGCTAAACAGCCCATAAACATTATCCTAATCATGCATACTAACTCATAGAAGTAGCAAAACATGTTAAAAACATATGCTTTAACATGAAATCATAGCTATTCAATACAAAACTCTAGAACAAACTCTAGAAACCCTAGAAACACAACTAAACATAAAGTCACATGAGATAACATTATATCATTCAGATCCAGCCATAAACATTATTCTAATCATGTATTCTAAGCATTAGAAGCATCAACACATGATAAAAACGTAAACTTGAACATGAAATAATGCTATTCTATGCAAAACCCTAGTTTAAAAGACTCTAGAAACCCTAAAAACACACCTACTCATAAAATCACATGGAATAACATTATATCATGCAAATCCATCCACAAACATTATTCTAATCATGTATTCTAAGCATTAAAAGATCAACACATGATAAAAACATGAGCTTGAACATGAAATTATGCTATTCTATGCAAAAAACCCTAATTTGAATGAAAGAGAGAGAGAGGGTATACCTGTATGTAGAACCTTACTGCTGTAGAGTTTGCTTCTCTTCTTGTGTACTATTGGAAACACTCTCCTTTAAGCCTTCAAGCAAAGCTCCAGCCCTCCTTCAAACTCTCTCTCTCGCTCTCTCACTCAAAATTTAGGTTAAACTATCCTAAGGATGGTTGTCATAGCCTCCAAGTCTCACACATGCCTTCCACTTCAGAAATTGCCTCCCCTATTGCTGAAGTATAAAGGGGTATTTATAAGGTTTGAGGGAAAACCCTCAATAGTTGGGATTAAAACCCTAGGTATTGATCCAAGGGCTCTGTGAACCCCGGAAATTGGGCCCACGAGGGATTGAAAAGAAAGTGGGTTTGAAAAAGAAAAAGGAAAGGAGTCGCCACCTTATTTTTTAAAGGAAACAAGGAAAACCCTAAAAATAGTTTGTTTTAGGAAAACAATTTGAATGACTCCATAAAAAAGGAAAGGCAAAAACCAATCTTTTGAAAACCAAAGAAATCGGGGATTCAGAGGCTAAGTTATGACATGGGAAGGTTCTAGGCAAAGCCTATAGGCACCCATGTCACCCTTTCGGTCTCTCAGTTCATTTGGGCTAAATTAAAGTCTTTCCATACAAAAATCAGCAAGTATATCATCACAAGAATTGCATGCATATCATATATTTCATTCATCCATCCATGCATAATAAGCAAATAAAAACAGAAAATAAAAAGAAGAAAAGAAAACATAAATAAACCTAGGATGCTTGGATCCTAGAACGGACTTGAGCCTCACGAAGAGCGCCTACGTACCATGCAACAAAATACATGGATCAAAGTCCACGTAGTTCGATTAGAATTAGGGTTAAGACCTAATATAAACCTATGGTTAAAACCCTAGGTTTCCTTATTTGATCAAAAGAGTTGAATTTGATAGAAAGTTTGATTTTAGGAAAGAAATCCACAAAATGGAAACTTTAATAAAAACCAGAATTTTGTTGGTTAAGGAAACCTCTAATTAAACCATAGGACTTGTATTAAAAATTAACCCTAGATAGGGAGAAGAGAATGAGTTAAGAAGAAAGGTGAATTGGGGCACCTTCACACCCACTTACCTGAGCGCAATTAGCTCCAAGCATTTAGCCATTTCAGACATAAGCAGCCCTATTTGCCATAAGACAAATACCACACCTTAGAAAGTGGCTCCCCTTGTGTTTGTAATTGTTCGTGGCTCCTCAGGTCTTTAGAGTGAATCAAACCAACACGAATCCTCCTCTTTGTCAAAGTGGTATCACAGCAAAGAGATCAAAACTCACTCAACTTTGAAAAGAAATAGAAAACAAAAAGAGAACAAGAGAAAAGAAAAAGTGATTCTCGTCACTTTGCAGCAGTAGCAACTTCAATCGCGTTTTTGGGTATGAAAACGTTGGATTTGGACAAAGCTTGTGAAATACAAAGTTGTAGAGAATTGAATTATCTTTCTAACAAGACCAATTTCATCAAATTCTGACTTCGGATGAAAAAGTTATGATTAAAATACGACTGCTGGTTTTCAGAAAATCTGGTGCTGAATTATGACGAATTTCACTCCCTCCAAACCCTCTTATCCTCTCCCTTGTTTAAAGACATTAAGAGAGTATTTATAGCTGAAATCTGGAGTTTCCTTTTCCTTCCTGGACTAGGTTTTTTTGGAGAATAATCAAAAGGTATTTTATAATGATAAAAGACTTCTAATCTGAATAGGAAAAGGAAATTGTCTTTTATAAAAATTGGGAGACTGACCGCTAACACGCATGCACATGTATCGTATGTGCGTACACACACTCATCACATACGTACACGTGTTAGTGTCATGATAAAAATGGCTAATTTAATAAAATAATTTTCTTTTCATTTTAACCAAAAATCTCATGCTGTGATTCGCACTAATTCTTCAAGGATAATCCGTAAATAACCACACTAAACTCATCATCAGGGCCACGGGACTTAAGATGAACTTCATGAAACACTTTTGAGGGTAAAATGATGACTAATGAAAGTCAATTTGAAAAGATTTGGTTGGTAATTGTGAGTCAATTAGAACTAACCCAAGGAAGGGTCAATTAACCAACTTGAACTACATCGAGCCATTTTAATCCCGAGCCATTGACTTACCAAATTGAACCTAGAAATACCTCTTATGCATCCATATGAACTCCAATTGACAATTTGGAGATTATTCCAAGGTCAAATGAAAAGTTTGGGACTTAAAAGACGATTATGCCCCTTAAGTCACAAAAGCTCTTATTATCCCTCAAGATCAACTCCAATTTGAACCAAAATTCATATCCATTGTCCTTGTGACTCTAGAAAACTAATGCAAGTGACTAGACTCAAAAATAAAACAAAAACATGCATGAAATGATGAGCCCTAGTAAGGTGGTGCAAAAATGGGGTGTGACAGAAGCCCCTCATTGGCGAACAAGTTATACTTGTGAACCAATGATAAAGAACAACCCATTTTTGCCAAGAAGCCTGGAGAAATCACACACTGATACCAACAATGATGGGAGGTTGAAAACCTGAGATTGAAATAAGGAAGTGTACTCAAGTCATGAGTATACTTAAACCACTGGGGGTTGATGATTGTCAAGAGAAGCATATTCAAGCCACTACGAATGAACATACTTTTGAAATGGAGAAATATATTCTAGTCACGAATATATTTAACCAAGTGATGAGAATGAGATCTAAAAAGTACGTTCAAGTGACGAACGTACCTTGGAAATGGAGAAGTATATTCAGGTCACGAATATATTTAACCAAGTGAGTGACAAAAAATCTGAGAAGTATACTCAAATGATGAGTATACCACTGAAATGGAGAAATATATTCAGGTCACGAATATATTTAACTAAGTAAGATAGAGAATGAACTGAGAAGTATACTCAAGTGATGAGTATACCATTGAAATGGAGAAATATATTCAAGTGATGAATATATTTAACCAAGTAAGTGACAAATAATCTGAGAAGTATGTTCAAGTGATGAACATACCATTGAAATGGAGAAATATACCCAAGCGATGGATATACTTAACCAAGTAGGATAAGAATAATCTGAGAGGTGTATTCAAGTGATGAGTGTACTTTTGAAATGGAGAAATATATTCAGGTCACGAACATATTTAACCAAGTGATGAAAAAGATGCTGAGAAATATACTCAAGTGATGAGTATACTTAATGATTGAAAAAGACTGAGAAGTACGTTCAAGTGATGAACACACTTTTGAAATGGAGAAATGTATCCAAGTGATGGATATATTTAACCAAGTAAGCTGAGAAGTACACTCAAGTGATGAGCATACCATTGAAATGGAGAAATATATCCAAACGACGGATATATTTAACCAAGTAAGATAAGAATAATCTGAGAAGTGTACTCAAGTGATGAGTACACCATTGAAATGGAGAAATATATTCTAGTCACGAATATACTTAACCAAGTAAGTGACAAGTATGTTTGAGTGATAAACATACCATTGAAATAGAGAAATATATCCAAGTGATGGATATACTTAACCAAGTAAGTGACAAGTATGTTTAAGTGATAAACATACCATTGAAATAGAGAAATATATCCAAGCGATGGATATACTTAAGCAAGTAAGATAGAGAATAATCTGAGAAGTGTACTCAAGTGATGAGTACACCATTGAAATGGAGAAATATATTCTAGTCATGAATATATTTAACCAAGTAAGTGACAAATAATCTGAGAAGTATGTTCAAGTGATGAACATACTATTGAAATGGAGAAATATACCCAAGCGATGGATATACTTAACCAAGTAAGTGGCAAAATATCTGAGAAGTATACTCAAGTGATGAGTATACCATTGAAATGGAAAAAATATACCCAAGTGGTGGATATACTTAACCAAGTAAGTGACAAATGATCTGAGAAGTATGTTCAAGTGATGAACATACCATTGAAATGGAGAAGTATACCCAAGCGATGGATATACTTAACCAAGTGAGTGACAAAATATCTGAGAAGTATACTCGAGTGATGAGTATACCATTGAAATGGAGAAATATATTCAAGTGATGAATATATTTAACCAAGTAAGTGATAATGAGGATCTGAAACTAGGAAGCATATTCAATGGGTGAACATGCTTTTGAAATGGAAGAATATATTCAAGTGATGAATATATTCAACCAAGTATGATAGAGAATGAGAATTTGAAGCTGAGAAGCATATTCAAAGAGTGAATACACTTTTGAAATGGAAGAATATATTCAAGTGATGAGTATATTCAACCAAGTGGGATGGAAAATCAAGAATTTGAAACTGAGGAGTATATTCAAAGGGTGAATACACTTTTGAAATGGAAGAATATATTCAAGTGATGAATACATTCAACCAAGTGAGATGAAAAATCAAGATTTGACATGAGGATATATGATCAATTTATCAAGATTAAACAAGCATGGTGCAAGAGGAAAGTGTCTTAACACATTGTCACTTTAGTTGGCATGGCACAGGGGAAATATATTCAACCCTTTTGAACATAAAATCAATTCAAGGAATTGATTTCAAGATGGAATTTGATTGATTTTAAGCTCAAAAAGTGTTGAATATCTCATTTGGAAGGAGGTTTGATCACGCGTCAAAGCGAGACAAAGCGAGAAGCAAAACCAAAACAAAGTGGCTTGGGTGACCACTAGGCCTCGGGAGGCTAGCCGCCCAGGCCTGGGTGGTTACCCGAGCCCGAAGCGGAAATCCCACTTTGAATAGGAAACTTCCTATTCTGATGGGTTTTTTCCTATTTGAACTTGGATTTGTGACCTTTTCCCTATAAAAACACATCCAAGAGGTTCCTAAACCTACTTGTATTCATTCATTAGAAATTATGGAGGCTCTAGACAAATTTTTAGGAGGGTTTTTGAGAGTTATGAGTGCTGAAGCAAAATTTGAGTTCAAGTGCTTTGGCTTGGATCCATTGCTCTCCTTGAGGCATGTGAGGCTTGAAACGAACCTCTTGATTGCTGCTACATATTTTTGGGATCCTCAAGTTCATGTGTTCCGCTTCAACTATGAAGAACTGTGCCCAACCATGGAGGAATTCTGTGCATTGTATGGAGTTTCAACGGTAGGTCCTTTCATTCTCCCTACTCCTTGCCCAAGCTTTCTTACTTCTTTCTCCAATCTACTTGGGATTCACTCACAATATGCCTCTACGTTTGTAAAGGACCATATGGTAGACTTGATGAAATTGGCAACCTCTTTTTTAGCTTGTGATAGTAAAGGTATTCTGAATTTTACCTTTCCTATTAAGCATGCACTTGCCTTTTGCCTCATTGGTCGTTTTCTTATTTCCACTGGTACTCCACATGTTCCCGTTCAAATCTGTGACTTGATTCCTCTCCTTGCCAAGGGTCATAACTTGATTCCCATGGTGCTAGCTGAAACCCTGAATGGTTTGGATAAAACTCATGAGGACCCAAAGGTTCCTTTAGGAGGTAGCCCCATTCTACTGCAGATGTGGTTGCTTGAAAGACTGAATTTCTTGTCACCAGTTGCCATTACACCATACAAGCCCCAGCATTACTGCCTTCGCCGCATTGAATTACCTGGGCAATTTTCATTGAGAGATTGGCTAGGTTACTACCAAACCCTTTCTTGGAGGAGTGTCAAGTGGTTTGTATTCATATGGGGCTGCAGTGACCAGGTGCTTCTGCGGACTTCTGGATGCGCCATGGTGAGACTCATAGGACTGAGGTCTACTTCCTTCTATTGGCCTTCAAGGGTTCTGCGTCAGATGGGCGCCATGCAAACCATACCCACTTCCTTGAAAGGTGACTATCCTGTGGTGCCCGCGGGTCTTTCTGTAGTGACTTGGGCGAAGGACCGATGGCCTAGCAAGTTGATACTAACCCAAGTTACGAATACTGATGGTCCATATATGATGAGCCCCGAGTATAAGGAATGGTTGAAAAGCAATTTAGGTGAGAGAGAGACTACTCGAAGAGAAAGGATTTTTGGACTTATCAAGAACAACGAACTTGGATCTTGCAGAGAAGATATTATGGAAGCAGTGACAGCAGCTTATGAACATGACTTGAGGAAGAAAAGAAGACATGAAAGAGAGAAGAAGAAAGCTGAGGAGCGAGCTGCAAAGAGGCTCAAGAAAATAGAATAGGATATTTATGGCATATTTATAGTTCTTTTACTTAATACCAATGAATTGCTATGTCAATCAATTTTAGTTTTGAATAAATTGCCAATAATAAATCAAATTTGGGATTTTCTTGTTTGATTTAGACCGCACCCAAGGTAACTTTATGGGTTGCCTACGTATCTCCATGGTTTTTTCTTCTTTTTTTTTTTTTTGTTTTTGTTTTGTTTTTGTTTTGTTTTTTTTTGTTTGTTTGTTTGTTTTTTTTTTTTGTTTGTTTGTTTTTTTTTTTTTTTTTTCTGTTTTTGAATGGAGAATCAGGTCTTACGTAGTTCTTATGCCTTAACTTTTGCCTAGGCCGCCCTTACGGGTTTTCAACCTAGCAGGCCTCAAACATGATATTTTTTCAATTGGTCCAAATTAGTTGGACGAGCGAACTCAATTCCATCTAAATCCATGAGGCGAACAGCCCCTGCTGGCAATATCTCTTTGATAATGTATGGCCCACCCCAACTTGGCTTGAATTTTCCCCGCGGATCGAACACTGGAGCTCTGATTTCTTTCAGCACTATATCCCCTTTCTTTAGACCTCGATCTTTGACATGCTTGTTGAATGCTCTGGCAACTCTCCGTTGATACCCCTGAACATGATACAGCGCCCTTAAACGCCTTTCATCCAGCAAAGCTAACTCATCATAGCGGCTCTTAACCCAGTCCACTTCTGTTATCTGGCTCTCCACGGCAACTCTTAGTGAAGGAACTTCCAATTCAACTGGCAACACGGCCTCCATTCCATAAACTAGAGAATAAGGGGTAGCCCCTGTTGACGATCTTATTGATGTTCTGTAACCCCATAGAGCCAATGGTAACTTCTCATGCCAGTCTGTGTGTGAGTCCGCAGTCTTCTGTAGTATCTTCTTGATGTTCTTGTTAGCTGCTTCCACTGCTCCATTAGTCTGAGGACGGTATGGTGACGACAGATGGTGGACTATGCCGTACTTTTGCAAGAGCTCATGGGTTTTTTTCTGAAAATGCTGGCCATTGTCTGAGATAACTTCATGCGGTACCCCATATCGATAGATGATGCTGTGCTGTATGAACTGTGCTACCTTCTTGGAATTCAAGGTCTTGAAGGACGCTGCTTCCACCCACTTAGTGAAATAATCGATGGCAACCAGGATGTATTCATGCCCATTTGACGCCCTTGGCTTGATCTGTTCGATGATATCTATCCCCCATACTGCGAAAGGCCATGGTGACGACATACTTATTAAAGGCATAGAAGGCAAATGTTGTCCACTAGCGAACAGTTGGCATTTGTGGCACTTCTTGACATGTGCATGGCAATCTCTTTCCATGGTAGACCAATAATAGCCTAGCCTCATGATTTTCTTAGCCAACATATAGCCATTCATGTGCGGAGCCCTGTCCCTTCATGGATTTCTTTAATCAAATGCTCAGCTTCTTCCTCGGTGACACACAGTAGGTGGATCCCATCGTATGATCTCCGATATAGCTTTCCTCCACAAAGTACGTAGTGACTCGCCAACCGCCTCAGGGTTTTTCTGTCGATATGAGATGCTCCTTCTGGGTACTCCCTTTCTTCAATGAACTTCATTGTGTCATGGAACCATGGGTGGCCATCATTCACTTCTCCTCCTCGGATTGCACAACAGTACACAGGCTTGTCTCGGCATTCTATCATCAACGGCTTCACATTTCCTCCTTCAGGTATCTCCACCATGGATGCTAGGGTCGCTAAGGCATCGGCGAACTGGTTCTTGTTTCTTGACAGGTAGTTGAACTCTATTTCTGAGAACTCCTTGGTTAGAGCTTCCAGATAGGCATGGTAGGGCAACAGCTTCTCATCTCGAGTTTTCCATTCCCCTTTTATCTGACAAATGATTAGCGCCGAGTCCCCGAACACTTCCAATTCTTTGATCCCCAATTCAAGTGCGGCTTCCAATGCTAGGATACAGGCCTCATACTCAGCAATGTTGTTGGTAGCTTCAAACCCCAACTTGACCGCCAATGGTGTAAATGCCTCTTCAGGTGAAACTAGCAGGACTCCTATCCCATAACCTTTCTTATTGGCTGCTCCATCGAAGTATACTCTCCAAGTTTTTCTACCAATCTCTAGCACGTCCTCATCTGGGAATTGGTCGTTAAACGGAGCGGATGATGACACCGGACAGCTGGCTAGGTAGTCTGCGATGACGCTTCCCTTGATAGACTTCTGATTCACGTACTTGATGTCAAATTCATTGAGGAGAATTGACCATCGAGCAGTTCTGAATGACAATACCGGCCTTTCTACCAAGTACTTCAATGGGTCCATGCGACTTATCAAGAACACTTCGAAGGACATCATGTAGTGCCGGAGCTTTTGCGTCGCCCATACCAGTGCCACACAAGCCTTTTCAATGGCATTGTACTTCACTTCATAGTCCGTCATTTTCTTGCTTAGGTAGTAGATGGCATTCTCCTTTGTAGACCCTTCGAGATATTGAGCTAACATAGCTCCCGTCGCGGTTTCGGTGATCGTTAAGTATAACAAGAGCGGTACACCTTGCCGTGGGGGAACTAAGATTGGAGGATTGCTCAAGTATCTCTTAATGGTCTCAAAGGCCTCTTGGCATTCTTCATTCCATACTTTTGGCACACCTTTCTTAAGCAATTTGAAGATTGGTTCGCAAACCATGGTCAAGTTGGCGATGAATCGGCTTATGTATTGAATCCTTCCCAGAAAACCCCGGATCTGCTTCTCAGTGATAGGCGGCTCCATCTCCACAATAGCTTTTATCTTCCCTGGGTCCACTTCGATGCCCCTCTGAGTGATCATGAACCCCAATAGCTTGCCTGCAGTGACACCAAAAGCGCACTTCTGTGGGTTTAGACGGAGATTGTACTTCTTTGCTCGCTCTAGGAATTTCTCTAGTGCCTTGAAATGCCCTTCTCTATCCACGGACTTCACGATCATGTCATCGACATAAACCTCGACTTCCTTATGGATCATATCATGCAATAAGGTCGTAGCTGCTCTTTGGTAAGTAGCCCCAGCGTTTCTCAAGCCAAAAGGCATTACCTTGTAACAGTACGTTCCCCATTGCGTGATAAAGGCTGTTTTCTCCATGTCTTGAGGCGCCATCTTTATCTGGTTATACCCGGAGAACCCGTCCATGAAGGAGAGGAGCGCATGTCCCACTGTGCTGTCCACCAACACGTCGATATGGGGTAAAGGAAAATCATCCTTAGGGCTTGCAGCGTTGAGATCTCGGAAATCGACACACATCCTCACTTTCCCATCTTTTTTAGGCACAGGCACTATATTTGACAACCACTCGGGGTACTCCACAACTTGGAGGAAACCCGCGTCTAGTTGTTTAGTTACCTCTTCTTTTACTTTTAGAGCCCATTCGGGTTTTAATCTTCTGAGTTTCTGCTTTACCGACTTCTTTAGGGAATTAGTGGGGATATAGTGTTGCACAATATTGGGGTCGATGCCAGGCATGTCTTCATAAGACCATGCAAAAGCCATAATGTTGGCTTTCAAGAGAGAGATCATCTTTTCTTTTTCAACGGGGGAGAGGGTTTTCCCAATTTTAACTATTCTTGGCAATTCATTCGTCCCTAAGTTGATTGATTCCAATTCATCCATATTAGGTTCGGTGACGCCCCTTTTCCTTTGCTCAACGAGCTCCGGGGGGACATCGTTCCTAGGATCTATATCCATGCCATAAATATCCATAGAGGAGAGAAAAGAGACACTGCATATATAGAGAAAGAAAACACACTTTATTGACTAGGAATAGTAGGAATGACACACAAAAGGAGAAAGAAAACAAACAAATCTGTATCAATACCATGACTCCACAAAGAGAGTTGAGTAGATACATCTTATTGAATTAGGGAAATATTACTAAACTAAGACACCTACAAGCTGCTATCCGGTAGGCCAAAGTCTTCTTCTTCATGGAGCTCCGCAATGACACCACATTCAAGGTACCAATTCAGGAGTGGCGAGGTAGCATGGCAAATGGACGAACCCTGGAGTTCTTCAATGGTCGAGTCTTCTACAGTGAGGATCATGTCTTGGAACATTTCAGTCATAGCCCCTGCATCAAGGTTCTCTGCCCAGTCCTTCTCTTTCTTTTCCCAGAACTCATCATTGATGGCTTCATTATCCACCATTTCAGCTGTGATCGGATACCATTCGGTGAAGAAAATTTCAAAACCTGGAACTCGGATCTTAGTAGCTTGGTCAAAGGTGGGCTCTGGAAACCCGCAATATAGAAAATCATCCCCTTCTTTGACGAAGTAACCATTCAAAGTAGGTCGGTATGGCGAGATCCTCAGGTCTGGCACCCTTCCCTCGGCTTTGGCTCTTACTTTCTCCTTGTTTCTCTTCAGCATTTCCGCATGATCATTTTTAGAGGGCTCATACCCTAGCCCAAAGGTGTATGAGGTGACACGGCTTTGAATGGACGTAGGGATCCCTTGTTGGTGATGCCCTAGCCCCATGCCTGGAAAGAAACTCATTTTTCTCATGATCTCACCAACGTGCAAGTTGCCATGGGGGCAAAAGTCCAAGGGTATTAATTCACCCTTCTCGAGCTCTTTCTCAATGCATTGGACATAGTCAAACCCAGATAGTGGTACTGCTGCTGATTCAGGTTGTATCTCACATATAGGCACGCCTGCGAGTTTCAATTCATAGTCCCCTTGAAGCGTTACTATGGCTCCTTCATAAGGAAACTTCACCTTTTGATGGAGTGAAGATGGCACAGCCCCAGTAGAATGGATCCAAGGTCGGCCCAACAGCAAGTTGAAACATGACGGCACATCCAACACTTGGAATTCCACCCTAAATTCAGTGGGTCCCATGATAAGAGGCAAAGTAACTACCCCTATTACTTCTCGGCGGGTGTTGTCATAGGCTCTTACGGTCTGCCCAGATGGCGTGAAATCGGTGGGTCCCAAACCCAAGACTGTGGCAGTTCGGAGAGGACATACATTCAGTGCAGACCCATTGTCGATAAGGACGGTAGGCACCCTCTTCCCCATAGTGTCAACGGTCACATAGAGAGCTTGAGAATGGCTTGGCCCACTCTTAGGTAGGTCCACATCTGTGAACACGATGGTTGAGTTCTTGGGAGTTGGATTCACCAAATGTACCAATCCCTCGGGGGATGTGTCAACAGGCACTTGTATCTGATTCAACAGTTTTAACACGGTCTGTCTGTGCTTGTGCAAGGCCATGAGTAAGCCCCAAATAGTAATGTTGGCATTGGTCTTCTTCAGCTGCCTAAGCACTTCATCCTCTTCTTCTTGCAAGCTAGGGCGCCTCTGCCCTTCCAAATCTTCCAACGGATTCTCAGATTCTAGGTGGGGAGGCTTGAAATGGCGACCCCCTCTGGTTATATGGTCCAACTCATCATCGCTAGCCCATATGTCATGGACTTCCTCGGAGTCATTCATTAAGTCATCCCACTCTATCATGTCAATGCTCTCCATTTATGTCGGCAAGTCATCCCAACCTGTAGGGACTATTGGCTCATTCGATATCGGACTTGGGCTTGAGTACAGCACATAGTAGTCAAATTTCCCCGACGATTCACCTAATAGGCCAACCTGAGGATCCCCTGCTTCATATCTTTCTTTCAACTCTTGTTGGATAGGTTTCTTTGGCAACAACAAAACCTTTTGGTCGATGAGGTCTTGGATGATCTTCTTTAGTATAGAACAAGCCTCGGTGTCATGGCCAGGTGCACGATGGTATTGGCAATATTGGTGAGGGGTTGAGGGCCTTGGCTTTGGTGGAAGTGGCATGATAAGGCTGTTATTGCGGCAAATGGTGAAGAGACGGGTTAAGGTCATGGGGAGTGGAGTGTATTGTCTTATGGGACAGCGAGGACGTGAGGATTCAACCCCAATGGCATTTATGGTGTTGGGTGGGGGTGTGTTGTTATGAGATGGGAGAGGATTACGGGTGACATTTGGACGGGTTGGTGGTGAGATGACTTGTTTGTCAATGAGGTCTTGGACTTGGTGGCGAAGGCGAACACAACGATTGGTGGCATGGCCTTTGGATTGGTGATACTTGCAGTATTCATTCTCGTTGTAGTTCCTGGATAAGGGATTTGGTGGGGGTCTTGGGTCGAGTGGCTTCAATAGGTCACGGCTGATGAGCTTTTCAAGGACTCTTTCGAGTGGCATGAATAGGTCAGTGAATTGGCGAGGTGGGTTGACATCATTGAGAGAAAAGGGTTGGATTGGTTGAGTTATGGTGTTGACCTCGGCATTGTTCTTCCCAGTAAAGTTTGTCTTGTGACTCCTCACTTCCTCAGTCTTGATTGTCCCATCATTGATAGCATCTTCAACCTGCGTGCCAGCCCCAATGAGAGCTTTGAAATTTGGGAAATAGTGGGCAAATAGGTGCTTGTGATACACGGGCAGCAGGTTCTTAACCACTAACTGAATTTGGTCCTCCTCATTCGGCCTATCCGTCATTCTCGACGCCTTTTGTCTCCACCTTGTAATGTAAGCGGAGAAAGTTTCATGAGCCCCTTGCTTGGTAGTTTCTAGGCCCCTTCGAGTAACGTCCACCTCTGTGTTATACTTATAGTGCTCTGAAAACTCATTGCATATGTCTTCCCAAGTCCGGGTTCTATTCTCATCCAAGGATAAGAACCATTTCAAAGCAGAAGTGGCCAAGGTTTCATGGAACATTTGAGCTAAAAGCTCGTCAGTAGCCCCTCGAGGGTGCATAGCTCGCACGTACATCTTCAAATGAGTCTTAGGGCAACCCGTCCCATCGAACTTTTCTAACTCCGGCATCTTGAATTGTAGTGGAATACAAGCCGTTGGAAACAGGGATAGAGTCCGCACATCGACCATGTCATCAGCCCTGCGAATCCCTTTTATAGTTCTCTCCAATGCTTCTACCTTGCTAGCTAACACGGAATCACTACTAGAACCTTTCCCCTTGGCTTCCCCTTCTAGGTCTGTGACCTCAGGTTTCGAGCTACTTTCCCCCCCTGTCTTGGTGTTCTCATTGGATTGAGGTCCCTCTTCGGTGCCAGCCCCATGAGGTATACCCGAGGAATGGGCCTTAGAGCCATTTTGTTCAAGATCCGCCATCTTCTGTTGGTTCTCTTAAGCCATTTTCAATGCGGTATCAGATGTCTCGGCGGTATGGTCAAGCTTGGCCATGATGGCTTTCAGGCAAGCCTCAAGGTCAAAGTGCCCCTTACTAGTTCTTTCGTCGGCCATGTCTGTCTGATGGGTAGACTCAACACTCACTAGACGCCCTTGTGGATTGCGGATCCAAGCCAGCACGTCTATGGATAGAAAAGTTTTAACCTTTAGCCTAAGGATCTGTCCTAAACCTCCATATTTTCCTTAATGAATTCGGTCTCTACACCATGTTCAATTAATTCATTCCTTTTATCCAATTACCTTTACAGGGGTCATGGATTAAAGGTATGTTTTAAAGAATAGGGCATAGAGTCCTTCAATTAGGTTTAATTAATCCCCTAGGACTAGCACATCACAAACATAGCTTTACATCCTATTTCCTTAATTTATTCCTCCTAACCCATGGCCTTAACGAAGGTTAGGGTTTAAAGGTCTATATTAAGGGCATAAGATATAAAGCCTCACACCACAAACACGGCATAGCATCATTACAAACAATTGTGGGTGCATAAAGGTGAGACAGTAGTGTCCTACAAGTCTGTCTATATGGACTAATGATAAGGGTAGGCTAGGGTCCTTCACTTGCTTGAGCAATCCTTATACCTAACCACATGTGGCATCAGGAACGCTGCGTGGGTCCAGCAGTACGTGATTAACTCATTTAATATACCCAAGGGCAAGCCCAAGGGTACTAGGTGTCACACCCCATTTTTGCACCACCTTACTAGGGATCATCATTTCATGCATGTTTTTGTTTTGTTTTTGAGTCTAGTCACTTGCATTAGTTTTCTAGAGTCACAAGGACAATGGATATGAATTTTGGTTCAAATTGGAGTTGATCTTGAGGGATAATAAGAGCTTTTGTGACTTGAGGGGCATAATCATCTTTTAAGTCCCAAACTTTTCATTTGACCTTGGAATGATCTCCAAATTGTCAATTGGAGTTCATATGGATGCATATGAGGTATTTCTAGGTTCAATTTGGTAAGTCAATGGCTCGGGATTAAAATGGCTCGATGTAGTTCAAGTTGGTTAATTGACCCTTCCTTGGGTTAGCTCTAATTGACTCACAATTACCAACAAAATCTTTTCAAATTGACTTTCATTAGTCATCATTTTGTACCGGTTGTCATCTTAAGTCCCGTGGCCCTGATGATGAGTTTAGTGTGGTTATTTACGGATTATCCTTGAAGAATTAGTGCGAATCACAGCATGAGATTTTTGGTTAAAATGAAAAGAAAATTATTTTATTAAATTAGCCATTTTTATCATGACACTAACACGTGTACGTATGTGATGAGTGTGTGTACGCACATACGATACATGTGCATGCATGTTAGCGGTCAGTCTCCCAATTTTTATAAAAGACAATTTTCTTTTCCTATTCAGATTAGAAGTCTTTTATCATTATAAAATACCTTTTGATTATTCTCCAAGGAAACCTAGTCCAGGAAGGAAAGGGAAACTCCAGATTTCAGCTATAAATACTCTCTTAATGTCTTTAAACAGGGGAGAGGAGAAGAGGGTTTGGAGGGAGTGAAATTCGTCATAATTCAGCAGCAGATTTTCTGAAAACCAGCAGTCGTATTTTAATCATAACATTTTCATCCGAAGTCAGAATTTGATGAAATTGGTCTTGTTAGAAAGATAATTCAATTCTCTACAACTTTGTGTTTCACAAGCTTTGTCCAAATCCAACGTTTTCATACCCAAAAACGCGATTGAAGTTGCTGCTGCTGCAAAGTGACGAGAATCACTTTTTCTTTTCTCTTGTTCTCTTTTTGTTTTCTATTTCTTTTCAAAGTTGAGTGAGTTTTGATCTCTTTGCTGTGATACCACTTTGACAAAGAGGAGGATTCATGTTGGTTTGATTCACTCTAAAGACCTGAGGAGCCACGAACAATTACAAACACAAGGGGAGCCACTTCCTAAGGTATTCTCCTTCTCTATTCAAGCTTAAACTAGGTTCTCATATGGGTTAGGCTTATTGCATGTTAAAGGTGACTTTTTTTATCATGTATTAACACTCTAGCTAGTTAATATACATGGAATATCTATTTTTTATCTACTGTTTAGCATGCTTTAGGGCTGTCCTTTAGGTTTTTAATGCATAGTTATGATTCTTGTGCTCCTGTTTGTCCTTGTGCTAGGATTAGTGTCATTGCATGTTAGAGTTAGGATTTTCATCATGTTATATTGCTTTAGTTAGTTAATATGCATGATTTAATTTCTGTTTAGTTTGGTTTTAGCATGATTAAAGTATGTTTTGTATGTTTTTAAGCATATTTGTGAGTTTAGGGTTTTAGAGTCATTGTTTCGTGTTTGTTTTCATATAGCATGATAAAGTAGACTTTTTTTATTTGGTTTTTCTTCGTGTTTGCTGTATATGTTTTTCATATGGAGTAAACATGATAGTTTTGCATGCATGTTAGTATGTTTTAGGGTTCTTATGCATGATATGGTTCTAGGAATATGTTAGGACTTATTATTGTTCGCTGTGTTGCTGTTAGCATGCTTAGTGGATGATTTTTAGGCCATAATACTATTCTGTCCAGATTTGCATGTTAGTGTTTTTGCATGGTTTTGAGCACTTGTAAGGGTGCAAATAGGTGTGGTATTTGTCCCATGGCAAATAGGGCTGCTTATGTCTGAAATGGCTAAATGCTTGGAGCTAATTGCGCTCAGGTAAGTGGGTGTGAAGGTACCCCAATTCACCTTTCTTCTTAACTCATTCTCTTCTCCCTATCTAGGGTTAATTTTTAATACAAGTCCTATGGTTTAATTAGAGGTTTCCTTAACCAACAAAATTCTGGTTTTTATTAAAGTTTCCATTTTGTGGATTTCTTTCCTAAAATCAAACTTTCTATCAAATTCAACTCTTTTGATCAAATAAGGAAACCTAGGGTTTTAACCATAGGTTTATATTAGGTCTTAACCCTAATTCTAATCGAACTACGTGGACTTTGATCCATGTATTTCGTTGCATGGTACGTAGGCGCTCTTCGTGAGGCTCAAGTCCGTTCTAGGATCCAAGCATCCTAGGTTTATTTATGTTTTCTTTTCTTCTTTTTATTTTCTGTTTTTATTTGCTTATTATGCATGGATGGATGAATGAAATATATGATATGCATGCAATTCTTGTGATGATATACTTGCTGATTTTTGTATGGAAAGACTTTAATTTAGCCCAAATGAACTGAGAGACCGAAAGGGTGACATGGGTGCCTATAGGCTTTGCCTAGAACCTTCCCATGTCATAACGTAGCCTCCGAATCCCCGATTTCTTTGGTTTTCAAAAGATTGGTTTTTGCCTTTCCTTTTTTATGGAGTCATTCAAATTGTTTTCCTAAAACAAACTATTTTTAGGGTTTTCCTTGTTTCCTTTAAAAAATAAGGTGGCGACTCCTTTCCTTTTTCTTTTTCAAACCCACTTTCTTTTCAATCCCTCGTGGGCCCAATTTCCGGGGTTCACAGTTTGGCGACTCCACTGGGGATTTGTGGGCTAGACTCTATAAAGTTTAAATGGGCTAGGTTAATTTCTTATGTTTAATTAAAATCAATCACATTGCATCCGCTTGATTGTGTGCTTTCATTTATTGCATTGTGTGCGCAAACTCTTGCATGTTAGGATCGATGTCCCTCGATGTATCCTTGCCAACGATCGGCCTAGTCTCAACCTTGGTTTTCCTGATTCCATGTGTTGGGGCGAAAGCTATCAACCTCTCTTGCCTAGTACCCTTGGGCTTGCCCTTGGGTATATTAAATGAGTTAATCACGTACTGCTGGACCCACGCGGCGTTCCTGATGCCACATGTGGTTAGGTATAAGGATTGCTCAAGCAAGTGAAGGACCCTAGCCTACCCTTATCATTAGTCCATATAGACAGACTTGTAGGACACTACGGTCTCACCTTTATGCACCCACAATTGTTTGTAATGATGCTATGCCGTGTTTGTGGTGTGAGGCTTTATATCTTATGCCCTTAATATAGACCTTTAAACCCTAGCCTTCGTTAAGGCCATGGGTTAGGAGGAATAAATTAAGGAAATAGGATGTAAAGCTATGTTTGTGATGTGCTAGTCCTAGGGGATTAATTAAACCTAATTGAAGGACTCTATGCCCTATTCTTTAAAACATACCCTTAATCCATGACCCCTGTAAAGGTAATTGGATAAAAGGAATGAATTAATTGAACATGGTGTAGAGACCGAATTCATTAAGGAAAATATGGAGGTTTAGGACAGATCCTTAGGCTAAAGGTTAAAACTTTTCTATCCATAGACGTGCTGGCTTGGATCCGCAATCCACAAGGGCGTCTAGTGAGTGTTGAGTCTACCCATCAGACAGACATGGCCGACGAAAGAACTAGTGAGGGGCACTTTGACCTTGAGGCTTACCTGAAAGCCATCATGGCCAAGCTTGACCATACCGCCGAGACATCCGATACCGCATTGAAAATGGCTCAAGAGAACCAACAGAAGATGGCGGATCTTGAACAAAATGGCTCTAAGGCCCATTCCTCGGGTATACCTCATGGGGCTGGCACCGAAGAGGGACCTCAATCCAATGAGAACACCAAGACAAGGGGGGAAAGTAGCTCTAAACCTGAGGTCACCAACCTAGAAGGGGAAGCCAAGGGGAAAGGTACTAGCAGTGATTCCGTGTTAGCTAGCAAGGTAGAAGCTTTGGAGAGAACCATAAAAGGGATTCGCAGGGCTGATGACATGGTCGATGTGCGGACTCTATCCCTGTTTCCAACGGCTCGTATTCCACTACAATTCAAGATGCCGGAGTCAGAAAAGTTCGATGGGACGGGTTGCCCTAAGACTCATTTGAAGATGTACGTGCGAGCTATGCACCCTCGAGGGGCTACTGACGAGCTTTTAGCTCAAATGTTCCATGAAACCTTGGCCACTTCTGCTTTGAAATGGTTCTTATCCTTGGATGAGAATAGAACCCGGACTTGGGAAGACATATGCAATGAGTTTTCAGAGCACTACAAGTATAACACAGAGGTGGACGTTACTCGAAGGGACCTAGAAACTACCAAGCAAGGGGCTCATGAAACTTTCTCCGCTTACATTACAAGGTGGAGACAAAAGGCATCGAGAATGACGGATAGGCCGAATGAGGAGGACCAAATTCAGTTAGTGGTTAAGAACCTGCTGCCTGTGTATCACAAGCACCTATTTGCCCACTATTTCCCAAATTTCAAAGCTCTCATTGGGGCTGGCACGCAGGTTGAAGATGCTATCAATGATGGGACAATCAAGACTGAGGAAGTGAGGAGTCGCAAGACAAACTTTACTGGGAAGAACAATGCCGAGGTCAACACCATAACTCAACCAATCCAACCCTTTTCTCTCAATGATGTCAACCCACCTCGCCAATTCACTGACCTATTCATGCCACTCGAAAGAGTCCTTGAAAAGCTCATAAGTCGTGACCTATTGAAGCCACTCGACCCAAGACCTCCACCAAATCCCTTACCCAAGAGCTATAATGAGAATGAGTACTGCAAGTACCACCAATCCAAAGGCCATGCCACCAATCGCTGTATTCGCCTTCGCCACCAAGTCCAAGACCTCATTGACAAGCAAGTCATTTCACCACCAACCCGTCCAAATGTCACCCGTAATCCTCTCCCATCACACAACAACACACCCCCACCTAACACCATAAATGCCATTGGGGTTGAATCCTCTCGCCCTCGCCATCCCATAAGACAATACACTCCGCTCCCCATGACCTTAACCCGTCTCTTCACCGTTTGCCGCAATAACAGCCTTATCATGCCACTTCCACCAAAGCCAAGACCATCAACCCCTCACCAATATTGCCAATACCATCGTGCACCCGGCCATGACATCGAGGCTTGTTCTATACTAAAGAAGATCATCCAAGACCTCATTGACCAAAAGGTTTTGTTGTTGCCAAAGAAATCTATCCAACAAGAGCTGAAAGAAAGATATGAAGCAGGGGATCCTCAGGTTGGCCTATTAGGTGAAGCGTCGGGGAAATATGATTACTATGTGCTGTACTCAAGCCCAAGTCCGATATCAGATGAGCCGATAGTCCCTTCAGGTTGGGATGACTTGTCGACAGAGATGGAGAGCATCGACATGATAGAATGGGATGACTTGATGAATGACTCCGAGGAAGTCCATGACATATGGGCTAGCGATGATGAGTTGGACCATATAACCAGAGGGGGTCGTCATTTCAAGCCCCCCCACCTAGAATCTGAAAATCCGTTGGAAGATTTGGAAGGGCAGAGGCGTCCTAGCTTGCAAGAAGAAGAGGATGAAGTGCTTAGGCAGCTGAAGAAGACCAATGCCAACATTACTATTTGGGGCTTGCTCATGGCCTCGCATAAGCACAGACAGACCGTGTTGAAACTGTTGAATCAGATACAAGTGCCTGTTGACACATCCCCCGAGGGATTGGTACATTTGGTGAATCCAACTCCCAAGAACTCAACCATCATGTTCACCGATATAGACCTACCTAAAAGCGGGCCGAGCCATTCTCAAGCTCTCTATGTGACCATTAACACTATGGGGAAGAGGGTTCCCACCGTTCTTATCGACAATGGGTCCGCACTGAATGTATGTCCTCTCCGAACTGCCACTGTTTTGGGTTTGGGACCCACTGATTTCACGCCATCTGGGCAGACCGTAAGAGCTTATGACAACACCCGCCGAGAAGTAATAGGGGTAGTTACTTTGCCTCTTATCATGGGACCCACTGAATTTAGGGTAGAATTTCAAGTGTTGGATGTGCCGTCATGTTTCAACTTGTTGTTGGGCCGACCTTGGATCCATCCTGCTGGGGCTGTGCCATCTTCACTCCATCAAAAGGTGAAGTTTCCTTATGAAGGGGCCATAGTAACACTTCAAGGGGACTATGAATTGAAACTCGCAGGTGTGCCTATATGTGAGATACAACCCGAATCAGCAGCGATACCGCTATCTGGGTTTGACTATGTCCAATGCATTGAGAAAGAGCTCGAAAAGGGTGAATTAATACCCTTGGACTTTTGCCCCCATGGCAACTTGCATGTTGGTGAAATCATGAGAAGAATGAGTTTCTTTCCAGGCATGGGGCTAGGGCGTCGCCAACAAGGGATCCCTACGTCTATTCAAAGCCGTGTCACCTCATACACCTTCGGGCTAGGATATGAGCCCTCCAAAAATGATTATGTGGAAATGCTGAAGAGGAATAAAGAGAAAGTAAGAGCCAAAGCCGAGGGAAGGGTGCCAGACCTGAGGATCTCGCCATATCGACCTACTTTGAATGGTTACTTCGTCAAAGAAGGGGATGATTTTCTATATTGCGGGTTTCCAGAACCCACCTTTGACCAAGCTACCAAGATCCGAGTTCCGGGTTTTGAAATCTTCTTCACCGAATGGTATCCAATTACAGCTGAAATGGTGGATGATGAAGCCATCAATAATGAGTTTTGGGAAAAGAAAGAGGAAGACTGGGCAGAGAACCTCGACGCAGGGGCTATGACTGAAATGTTCCAAGATATGATCCTCACCGTGGAAGACTCGACCATTGAAGAACTCCAGGGTTCATCCATTAGCCATGCTACCGTGCCATTCCTGAATTGGTACCTTGAATGTGGTGTCATTGCGGAGATCCATGAAGAAGAAGACCTTGGCCTACCTGATAGCAGCTTGTAGGTGTCTTAGTTTAGTAATATTTCCCTAATTCAATAAGATGTATCTACTTTACTCACTTTGTGGAGTCATAGTATTGATACAGATTTGTTTGTTTTCCTTCTTTCTTTTGTGTGTCATTCCCATTATTCCTAGTCAATAAAGTGTGCTTTCTTTCTCTATATATGCAGTGTCTCTTTTCTCTCCTCTATGGATATTTATGGCATAGATATAGATCCTAGGAACGATGTCCCCCCGGAGCTCGTTGAGCAAAGGAAAAGGGGCGTCACCGAACCTAATATGGATGAATTGGAATCAATCAACTTAGGGACGAATGAATTGCCAAGAATAGTTAAAATTGGGAAAACCCTCTCCCCCGTTGAAAAAGAAAAGATGATCTCCCTCTTGAAAGCCAACATTATGGCTTTTGCATGGTCTTATGAAGACATGCCTGGCATTGACCCCGATATTGTGCAACACTATATCCCCACCAATTCCCTAAAGAAGCTGGTAAAGCAGAAACTTAGAAGATTAAAACCAGAATGGGCCCTAAAAGTAAAAGAAGAGGTAACTAAACAACTAGACGCGGGTTTCCTTCAAGTTGTGGAGTACCCCGAGTGATTGTCGAATATAGTGCCTGTGCCTAAAAAAGATGGGAAAGTGAGGATGTGTGTCGATTTCCGAGATCTCAACGCCGCGAGCCCTAAGGATGACTTTCCTTTACCCCATATCGACGTGTTGGTGGATAGTACAGTGGGACATGCACTCCTCTCCTTCATGGACGGATTCTCCTGGTATAACCAGATAAAGATGGCGCCTCAAGACATGGAGAAAACAGCCTTTATCACGCAATGGGGAACGTACTGTTACAAGGTAATGCCTTTTGGCTTAAGAAACGCTGGGGCTACTTACCAAAGAGCAGCTACGACCTTATTGCATGATATGATCCATAAGGAAGTCGAGGTTTATGTCGATGATATGATCGTAAAGTCCGTGGATAGAGAAGGGCATTTCAAGGCACTAGAGAAATTCCTAGAGCGAGCAAAAAAGTACAATCTCCGTCTCAACCCACAGAAGTGCGCTTTTGGTGTCACTGCAGGCAAGTTATTGGGGTTTATGATCACTCAGAGAGGTATCGAAGTGGACCCAGGGAAGATAAAAGCTATTGTGGAGATGGAGCCGCCTAGCACTGAGAAGCAGATCCGGGGTTTTCTGGGAAGAGTTCAATACATAAGCCGATTCATTGCCAACTTGACCATGGTTTGCGAACCAATCTTCAAATTGCTTAAGAAAGGTGTGCCAAAAGTATGGAACGAAGAATGGCAAGAGGCCTTTGAGACCATTAAGAGATACTTGAGCAATCCTCCAATCTTAGTTCCCCCACGGCAAGGTGCGCCGCTTTTGTTATACTTGACGGTCACCGAAACCGCGACGGGAGCTTTGTTAGCTCAATATCTCGAAGGGTCTACAAAGGAGAATGCCATTTATTACTTAAGCAAGAAAATGACAGACTATGAAGTGAAGTACAATGCAATTGAAAAGGCTTGTGTGGCACTAGTATGGGCGACGCAGAAACTCCGGCACTACATGATGTCCTTCGAAGTGTTCTTGATAAGTCGCATGGACCCGTTGAAGTACCTGGTAGAAAGGCAGTATTGTCATTCAGAACTGCTCGATGGTCAATTCTCCTCAATGAATTCGACATCAACACTACTACAAAAACGTTGATAGATGACTGTATTTAACAGTCATCTTTTAGCAAAACAGTCATCTTTGTTTTTAGAAAAAACAGTCATCTCTTCAGGCGTCATCTTTTATCATCAAATAAGATGACTGTTTTTTACAGTCATCTTTGAGAGTAATAGATGACCGTTTTTTAAAAACAGTCATGTTTGAATCAAAGAAAGAAGATCCTTTATTCATTAACACGGTCATCTTTTGTGCTATAGATGACCGTTAAAAACGGTCATATATTCAACAAAACATGACTGGTTTTATCTTAAAAACAGTCATATATTACTATATAAGATGACTGCTTTTCACAGTCATCTTATGTTCTTAAAAACAGTCATATATTATTATATAAGATGACTGCTTTTCACAGTCATCTTTTGTTCTTAAAAACAGTCATATATTACTATATAAGATGACTGTGTGACTATATAAGATGACTGTTTTTCACAGTCATCTTATGTACTTAAAACCAGTCATCTTATGTATTAAAAGATGACTATAAAAAACAGTCATCTTATCTATGGCTCCATTTTTTTTTTTTTTGTTGGTATTCATATACAAAAGATTTGTCGTATACTATTTACTACCCTACAAACCTGTTATTAAATTTGATACATGAACCTGTTTATACAAATTACTCAATAATTAAATTCTCAATATGAAATGAAAGAAATTAAGACAAATAAAAAAAGAGAAATTAAATAACAAAGGAAATTAAATCACTCATATTAATTATAAAACCATCATTTTCATTTCATTGGATTACAATAACAAGGTTTCAAAAGTCATCACCATTCCCTTGACTTAACTAGTACTACAATATTTTTTATGTTAAAATGAAAAACAAATCTAAAAAGGCAACATTCCTCAAAAAATTTTCACCGTTTGCCATAATGCATGATTCAACTATACAAAAAGAAGAAGCCATTGGGTGAGAAACAAAAAAACAAAAAAAAAAATGGACGAATTAGAAGAGTGAGTCATGGTGCATAATTCAACTACACAAAAAGAAGCAGCCATCAAGGTGAGAAACAAAAAAACAAAAAAAAGGGACGAATTATAAGAGTGAGCATCCACAAAAGCTTCAGTGTTAGTTTGCTCCCATTTCTTTGACTCTATCAAAGCAAAATATCCCTTCCTTTCTCTCTCTCTCTCTCTATCTCACCTACACATGCACCTGCAAAAGGCAAAATCTATTTAACATAGTTCTATGTAACAATGTGCTAATCGCAAAAAGAAAGAGCTAGCAAAAAATACAGAAATGGGAAAAAACAAAAACTCCACAAATCATACCAGTTTTTGAACTAATTAAGACCCAATCAATGTCAACATCAAATTTCTCCCTTTAGAAGGCAAAATAAAAGCATAGAAATGCTCTATTACCTGCAAAAAGCAAAATCTTTTAATAATTTTGTGTAACAATAAGCTAATAGCAAAAAGATAAATCTATCAACATTTAGATGCACACATAGACAGAGAACAAACCAAAAAATCAGATCATATTCTGCGCAAAAGCCACCATAAATGGATAGATATCCTGTCCAGCACATAAAGAACTCTCCAGGAATGCACACATTCTCAGCACAGAAAAAACTCTCCAGAAATCAAGAACTAGCCATTTTTGGCAATGAAATCGGTAGCCATGTTGCCTTTCTATACTCCTGCACAATACTCCTGCAGTAGAAAACAAATACCAAAGTTCCAACCAACTTCAACTCCTCAACATAGCTAGGGAACATCTCATACCTCTAGCACACATCACAACAAAAAAACTAAACCTAAAAACATAAATTAAATGGAGTATAAACTCTTATATAAACCAAATTTTGGCAATGAAATTGGCAACCATGTTGCATTTCTATACAAAGATGCAGCACCAAGCATATATACCAAATTTGGCTAATCCTCATTGACCTAAAGAAGGGAAACTCAAGAACAATTCTACTAAAATGTCAAGAATCAGTCCAGCCACCACTGATTTCAACTCCAATTGGATATAAAACCGTCGTCATTAGGAGCTAGCATACAAAATCCATATTAACCCAATTAAATAATGGAACCTCACACCACAAAGCCTTTCTAACATTGTCCATACACAATCCCAAATACAGAAGCCATGTACTTTTCAAACAAATTAAAACTAGGATATGGTAATGGAAAAATCAATTATTCCCCAAATATTATATAACAAAGTGACAAGTTAAGGAGATAATTGTTAGATTAGCCAACAAAGACAGAGAAAGATAATTATAAACTCAATCTACCTCTATAAAAAGGCTAAAGAATAAATAAAAATCAATAGATTCAACTCAAATATGACCCCAAAAAAAAAAAAATGTAAATTCAACTAACCTTCAACTTTTCAATCAACCTCAATTGTCTGACAATTCACCTACAGAAAACCACAACACAAGACCATGAAAAAATAAGAAGACCTTTTATAGAAAAATAACTAAAAAAGATGGAATGCTCTTTTAATTATTCATATACCTCATTTGGTTACAAATGTTCATGTTTCCCATAAGAAAAAAAAAACTATTTCACCCTTGACATGACAATTTAAACTAACAAGAACTATTTCACTACATACCTGTTCCTCAAAGGAGCAGTGAATCCTAAAGCATCGGACATCATAAACCTATCAATGGGAAGGCCAGTGCCAGCCAATGCACATGCACCTAGGGGGCAGAAATTCAGCCTAACTTTGCAATCTAGTAAACGACCAGCATTACGTTCAAGCTGCAAGACAACATTAAGGAAAGAGTTAACCTTTATAGAGGCTACAGGTGTCACAATGTCATGAGCAATCCATAACATTAACTCCCTAAGGTGTTGTGTGTGCATGTGTTTTGTATTACTAGTATTCTATATAATAAAAAATAAAAAATCAAAATGTAGGTATTCTAGTCACAAAATTCCAAACTTCAGGCCCTTATTATAAACTATAGATTTAAGACTCATGTTTGGATCAATGAGCAACATAAACCGTATTAGATACACAAAATTGTAAACGTTAGATTACAATCAATGATGGTCCACAATGAACAATTCAAACCTGCTCAACATATGCTAAGAGAAGATGTTGCAATAAAATAGGTTGCGCCCTTTGTAAATGTGTATAACTAGGAACAATCAGGCCCTCATTCTTCTATGCCAAGGTCACTAGTGCAACCTACAGATTACACAGCATATGTCTTTTATGAGTGAAGAATTAAAAATCAAAATGAATGATAAAATATTTACTTCCTTGTCTTATAGGTGAGCAAGATCTATTATAGACCTACATACTTTGCTAATATAACAAGACCTAAAGCTAGCCGATTACTATTTAAAATCATACAACATAAGAGCCAAAATAGCATTTAAGATTGGTAGAAGTCAAGTAACGCAGAAGAAGAATAGAGTGAGTTTACAATTACAAATTGCAATTCCCTAGTCCTATGTGAGTGCATTTTAATGAAATTTCACCACTTTCATATTCCATTAGAGCAAAGTGAAGCAAATTGCTCTAAGTAAGTACTCAACCAAAATTATTCAAAACTCATGCTTAGTGTCGATATTTGAATGTACTAACACAAATGCTCAAGCACAAGAAAAAAAAATGTTCACAAACCTTGCAGTGGAATGATTTATACGATTCTCTTTATAGTCATTGAGCAATAAAGATTATTAGAAAGAACCATAACTTTAATTCGAAAGTACTCACAAATAATCCAATGGTCTAGTCGCATACCTCACTTCCTTTATAGGGGAAGTTCCGAGTTTGAATTGCTGCTAGCCCTTTGGTAGGATTAATTGGCCAGTACATGGGGTCTTATCATATGTGTTGGGAAATTGTAGGGTTATTGGGATGGATTGCAATTCCCTAGTCCAAAAAAGAAAAGGAAAAAAGAAAGAGGGGATTTTGTCTAACCGTATAATGATACTGTTCTGCCAATGTTAATAACGTTACAAGTTTGCTAAAAGAAAAAAAAAAGTTACAAGTTTGTTATTATATGATATAGTGCTGTTTTTTAGTTGATGCATATTAGTGCTACCTATAGCATTGCCTAAGTATAAAACACTCAAAACAAGTGCGCACAATCCCTTAAAGGGAGATCGGTCGGTCCTGATTTTTAGTTTTAGTAGAGTAGGTTTAGATAGTAATGCATTGATTATATCACTTGTTAAAAAATAAAATAAAATAAAATAAATAAACAAACTACTGCTACATAACAATACATATCTCAAATTGCCTACACAAACCATTTTACCAGCTGCTAAACAAAAGCACAAACCTAGAGCCACTCACATGAGAGCACGACTGAAAAACGCACGGCATCAAATATTAATACAATAGCAAGACACACCTCCCGCACACTCAGGTCCACATCATATGAAATATGTTCAAGACCATCTAGAAGTGGAACCTGTAAAACTTCTGCAAGTCATGATTGTCCAATTATGGTACTTCAGAACCCATGGTTTGGGTCTGAGATGGTTTGGGTCTGAGACTCAAACACAATATGTAGCATAACCAAAAGTATGACTGGCCTGCCAGACTGCCAGCACATTGAAATAGGAATGCTTCAATTGGGATCAGCTCAATATTTCAGAATTATGAGCAGTGAACGATCAATTTCCTAACCAATTTACCTCAGTGACAGATTAGTTAGGTAAAGACATCCTCCCAGCCAAAACCATATCATCTGTCAACTCGAAGAATGTTGTTATGTATGGTATCCCTGGTAATCGACTCTCTCTGAGGATCAATCCTCCAATGGCCATCAACAATGAATTTTATCTGAGATATTAAACAAAATTTCAAGATTTAAAAAAAAAAAAACGCGAAAAAGAGATGAAGGGTTTCATTCCTGCATAGCATACACAATTTTTAAACTCCTACACATGAAAATTCTGGAGCCCAAATTCAGTAGATACAAATGGGGAGAGGGTCCTAGAAGACTTGGGGGCGTTTTGAGGGTAAAAAACAGTGATGTAAACAAGATTCTATTGACACTTAACACATTCATAACAGCTAAGGAAGTCTTACACTTAATAAACCATTTCCTTCAGAACATAAAATTTGCAACACTTGCGCACAGACACAGATGATGACTACTACTTCCAGCATCCTTCAAATTGGGCCCCAATAAGAATTTAAACACTACCAAGAAATAACAACAATTACCACTTTACTAATAATAACAGACAATTCCCCTTTTTACAATGAAAGTTCCTGGGTGTAGCAAGCTCTTCATCCAATACCTGATATGTCAAATAAATTCAACAAATGATGGCAATTGCAGTTACCTTTTCTTTGCAGTTTCAGTTTTATTTATTTATTTATTTTCACTAATGTCGTTTTTGTACTAGTACTATAAAGGAGAAATGCCCTATCCTTGGGGGTTTTCTTTCCAAAAAAAAAAAAAAAGTGAAGGTAAAACTATAACAGTACAAATTTTTCAGATGGTATCAAGTTTGGAACTATACAGGAATGTATGAGCATAGTCTTGCCTAGGTCCCATGCATCAATACATGAGAAATTGCGTGTAAGGGTTTTATGATCTCCAAGAAATTTGGATATGACCTCCAGAAACCACTCTGAATCACTTTCTATAATTGGTTGCAAACATAAGAACTAACAAATTCTCTACAATTACAAGTCTAAAAAATTGCTGTGGCATCATTACTTGTGGTAGATATTTGTACCTCATATATCTCGGGATAAAGCCACAACACTGTTGACCAAAGTCTGGATTTCCTGGAAAAACATGTTATCAAAGTCAGTTCATAATTTTACTACCAATCTTGACCACTACCAATCCCGGGATAGAGCCCTTGAGATGCCACTGAGAAGCACCACCGAGAACGACACACTCCAATCGACCCCAAAAGAAATTCCCCACGAGCCAAAACAGAGCAGAGGGCCCCAATGGAGATCCACGACAAGCCAAAAAGATCAGATCTGGATGAGGGAGCTCAGAAAATCAGATCTGATCTGATCTGTTCAACCCAAAGATCAGATTTCCACTTACTCGGACTGAAATGCCCTGAAGAAGAACAGATGGTGTTGTGCACCACCGATATCCTTCACCTGAGGTACGATTAGCGATTTGGGGGAAGGACGCCGGCGAGATCAGAAAAAGCCCCCTCTGCCATGTGTGTCAAACCCTTCTTTCGTCCTGTTCGCAACTAGAAGAAGCTTTCTCCGTGAGGGCCTTGGGCGACGGCAACGGTAACGGTGAGGGTGGCTTGGGCGACGGTGACGTTAACGGCTGTCGTGCTGATGCGTGAGGCTTTTGTGAGAACTGAGGGATGGAGATTGGGGAGAAGGAGAGAGAGAAAAAAAGACAGTAGGTTGTGTTAAAAGGGGTCGGGGAGCTGGACAAAAATGACACGGGAGGAAGTGTGAATCGATGACTGTGTTTTAAAAGTAGTCATCTTTTGGGGTAGTGTTTTTAAAAACCAGTCATCTTTGTTTTTAAAAAGATGACTGTTTTAACTTTGTTCTTAAATATTAGTCATCTTTCCATCTTAAAAATCAAAAGATGACTGGATTTTAAAAAATGGTCATCTTCTTAAATTCTAAAAGCGTCATCTATCCACTTTTTTCTTGTAGTGCAAGTACGTGAATCAGAAGTCTATCAAGGGAAGCGTCATCGCAGACTACCTAGCCAGCTGTCCGGTGTCATCATCCGCTCCGTTCAACGATCAATTCCCAGATGAGGACGTGCTAGAGATTGGTAGAAAAACTTGGAGAGTATACTTCGATGGGGCAGCCAATAAGAAAGGTTATGGGATAGGAGTCCTGCTGGTCTCACCCGAAGAGGCATTTACACCGTTGGCGGTCAAGTTGGGGTTCGAAGCCACCAACAACATTGCTGAATATGAGGCCTGTATCCTAGCACTAGAAGCGGCACTTGAATTGGGGATCAAAGAATTAGAAGTGTTCGGGGACTCGGCGCTAATCATCTGTCAGATAAAAGGGGAATGGAAAACTCGAGATGAGAAGCTGCTACCCTACCATGCCTATCTGGAAGCTCTAACCAAGGAGTTCTCAGAGATAGAGTTCAACTACCTTTCAAGAAACAAAAACCAGTTCGCCGATGCCTTGGCGACCCTAGCATCCATGGTGGAGATACCTGAAGGGGGAAATGTGAAGCCGTTGGTAATAGAATGCCGAGACAAGCCTGTGTACTGTTGTGCAATCCGAGGAGGGGAAGTGAATGATGGCCGTCCGTGGTTCCATGACATAAAGAAGTTCATTGAAGAAAGGGAGTACCCAGAAGGAGCATCTCGCATTGATAGAAAAACCCTAAGGCGGTTGGCAAGTCACTATGTACTTTGTGGAGGAAAGCTATATCGGAGATCATACGACGGGATCCACCTGCTGTGTGTCACCGAGGAAGAAGCCGAGCATCTGATTAAAGAAATCCATGAAGGGACAGGGGCTCCGCATATGAATGGCTATATGTTAGCTAAGAAAATCATGAGGTTAGGCTATTATTGGTCTACCATGGAAAGAGACTGCCATGCACATGTCAAGAAGTGCCACAAATGCCAATTGTTCGCCAGTGGACAACATTTGCCTTCTATGCCTTTAACAAGTATGTCGTCACCATGGCCATTCGCGGTATGGGGGATAGATATCATCGGACAGATCAAGCTAAAGGCGTCAAATGGGCATAAATACATCCTGGTTGCCATCGACTACTTCACTAAGTGGGTGGAAGCAGCGTCCTTCAAGACCTTGAATTCCAAGAAGGTAACATAGTTCATATAGCACAGCATCATCTATCGATATGGGGTACCGCATGAAGTTATCTCAGACAATGGCCAGCACTTTCAGAAAGAAACCCATGAGCTCTTGCAAAAGTACGGCATAGCCCACCATCTGTCGTCACCATACCGTCCTCAGACTAATGGAGCGGTGGAAGCAGCTAACAAGAACATCAAGAAGATACTACAGAAGACTGCGGACTCACACACAGACTGGCATGAGAAGTTGCCATTGGCTCTATGGGGTTACAGAACATCAATAAGATCGTCAACAGGGGCTACCCCTTATTCTCTAGTTTATGGAATGGAGGCCATGTTGCCAGTTGAATTGGAAGTTCCTTCACTAAGAGTTGCCGTGGAGAGCCAGATAACAGAAGTGGACTGGGTTAAGAGCCGCTATGATGAGTTAGCTTTGCTGGATGAAAGGCGTTTAAGGGCGCTGTATCATGTTCAGGGGTATCAACGGAGAGTTGCCAGAGCATTCAACAAGCATGTCAAAGATCGAGGTCTAAAGAAAGGGGATGTAGTGCTGAAAGAAATCAAAGCTCCAGTGTTCGATCCGCGGGGAAAATTCAAGCCAAGTTGGGGTGGGCCATACATTATCAAAGAGATATTGCCAGCAGGGGCTGTTCGCCTCATGGATTTAGATGGAATTGAGTTCGCTCGTCCAACTAATTTGGACCAATTGAAAAAATATCATGTTTGAGGCCTGCTAGGTTGAAAACCCGTAAGGGCGGCCTAGGCAAAAGTTAAGGCATAAGAACTACGTAAGACCTGATTCTCCATTCAAAAACAAAAAAAAAACAAAACAAAACAAAAAAAAACAAAAAAAAACAAAACAAAAACAAAAAAAAAAAAGAAGAAAAAACCATGGAGATACGTAGGCAACCCATAAAGTTACCTTGGGTGCGGTCTAAATCAAACAAGAAAATCCCAAATTTGATTTATTGTTGGCAATTTATTCAAAACTAAAATTGATTGACATAGCAATTCATTGGTATTAAGTAAAAGAACTATAAATATGCCATAAATATCCTATTCTATTTTCTTGAGCCTCTTTGCAGCTCGCTCCTCAGCTTTCTTCTTCTCTCTTTCATGTCTTCTTTTCTTCCTCAAGTCATGTTCATAAGCTGCTGTCACTGCTTCCATAATATCTTCTCTGCAAGATCCAAGTTCGTTGTTCTTGATAAGTCCAAAAATCCTTTCTCTTCGAGTAGTCTCTCTCTCACCTAAATTACTTTTCAACCATTCCTTATACTCGGGGCTCATCATATATGGACCATCAGTATTCGTAACTTGGGTTAGTATCAACTTGCTAGGCCATCGGTCCTTCGCCCAAGTCACTACAGAAAGACCCGCGGGCACCACAGGATAGTCACCTTTCAAGGAAGTGGGTATGGTTTGCATGGCGCCCATCTGACGCAGAACCCTTGAAGGCTAATAGAAGGAAGTAGACCTCAGTCCTATGAGTCTCACCATGGCGCATCCAGAAGTCCGCAGAAGCACCTGGTCACTGCAGCCCCATATGAATACAAACCACTTGACACTCCTCCAAGAAAGGGTTTGGTAGTAACCTAGCCAATCTCTCAATGAAAATTGCCCAGGTAATTCAATGCGGCGAAGGCAGTAATGCTGGGGCTTGTATGGTGTAATGGCAACTGGTGACAAGAAATTCAGTCTTTCAAGCAACCACATCTGCAGTAGAATGGGGCTACCTCCTAAAGGAACCTTTGGGTCCTCATGAGTTTTATCCAAACCATTCAGGGTTTCAGCTAGCACCATGGGAATCAAGTTATGGCCCTTGGCAAGGAGAGGAATCAAGTCACAGATTTGAATGGGAACATGTGGAGTACCAGTGGAAATAAGAAAACGACCAATGAGGCAAAAGGCAAGTGCATGCTTAATAGGAAAGGTAAAATTCAGAATACCTTTACTATCACAAGCTAAAAAAGAGGTTGCCAATTTCATCAAGTCTACCATATGGTCCTTTACAAACGTAGAGGCATATTGTGAGTGAATCCCAAGTAGATTGGAGAAAGAAGTAAGAAAGCTTGGGCGAGGAGTAGGGAGAATGAAAGGACCTACCGTTGAAACTCCATACAATGCACAGAATTCCTCCATGGTTGGGCACAGTTCTTCATAGTTGAAGCGGAACACATGAACTTGAGGATCCCAAAAATATGTAGCAGCAGTCAAGAGGTTCGTTTCAAGCCTCACATGCCTCAAGGAGAGCAATGGATCCAAGCCAAAGCACTTGAACTCAGATTTTGCTTCAGCACTCATAACTCTCAAAAACCCTCCTAAAAATTTGTCTAGAGCCTCCATAATTTCTAATGAATGAATACAAGTAGGTTTAGGAACCTCTTGGATGTGTTTTTATAGGGAAAAGGTCACAAATCCAAGTTCAAATAGGAAAAAACCCATCAGAATAGGAAGTTTCCTATTCAAAGTGGGATTTCCGCTTCGGGCTCGGGTAACCACCCAGGCCTGGGCGGCTAGCCTCCCGAGGCCTGGTGGTCACCCAAGCCACTTTGTTTTGGTTTTGCTTCTCGCTTTGTCTCGCCTTGACGCGTGATCAAACCTCATTCCAAATGAGATATTCAACACTTTTTGAGCTTAAAATCAATCAAATTCCATCTTGAAATCAATTCCTTGAATTGATTTTATGTTCAAAAGGGTTGAATATATTTCCCCTGTGCCATGCCAACTCAAGTGACAATGTGTTAAGACACTTTCCTCTTGCACCATGCTTGTTTAATCTTGATAAATTGATCATATATCCTCATGTCAAATCTTGATTTTTCATCTCACTTGGTTGAATGTATTCATCACTTGAATATATTCTTCCATTTCAAAAGTGTATTCACCCTTTGAATATACTCCTCAGTTTCAAATTCTTGATTTTCCATCCCACTTGGTTGAATATACTCATCACTTGAATATATTCTTCCATTTCAAAAGTGTATTCACTCTTTGAATATACTTCTCAGCTTCAAATTCTCATTCTCTATCATACTTGGTTGAATATATTCATCACTTGAATATATTCTTCCATTTCAAAAGCATGTTCACCCATTGAATATGCTTCCTAGTTTCAGATCCTCATTATCACTTACTTGGTTAAATATATTCATCACTTGAATATATTTCTCCATTTCAATGGTATACTCATCACTCGAGTATACTTCTCAGATATTTCGTCACTTACTTGGTTAAGTATATCCATCGCTTGGGTATATTTCTCCATTTCAATGGTATGTTCATCACTTGAACATACTTCTCAGATCATTTGTCACTTACTTGGTTAAGTATATCCACCACTTGGGTATATTTTTTTTTTCCATTTCAATGGTATGTTCATCACTTGAACATACTTCTCAGATCATTTGTCACTTACTTGGTTAAGTATATCCACCACTTGGGTATATTTTTTTCCATTTCAATGGTATACTCATCACTTGAGTATACTTCTCAGATATTTTGCCACTTACTTGGTTAAGTATATTCATCACTTGAATATATTTCTCCATTTCAATAGTATGTTCATCACTTGAACATACTTCTCATAATATTTGTCACTTACTTGGTTAAATATATTCATGACTAGAATATATTTCTCCATTTCAATGGTGTACTCATCACTTGAGTACACTTCTCAGATTATTCTCTATCTTACTGTCTTAAGTATATCCATCGCTTGGATATATTTCTCTATTTCAATGGTATGTTTATCACTTAAACATACTTGTCACTTACTTGGTTAAGTATATCCATCACTTGGATATATTTCTCTATTTCAATGGTATGTTTATCACTCAAACATACTTGTCACTTACTTGGTTAAGTATATTCGTGACTAGAATATATTTCTCCATTTCAATGGTGTACTCATCACTTGAGTACACTTCTCAGATTATTCTTATCTTACTTGGTTAAATATATCCGTCGTTTGGATATATTTCTCCATTTCAATGGTATGCTCATCACTTGAGTGTACTTCTCAGCTTACTTGGTTAAATATATCCATCACTTGGATACATTTCTCCATTTCAAAAGTGTGTTCATCACTTGAACGTACTTCTCAGTCTTTTTCAATCATTAAGTATACTCATCACTTGAGTATATTTCTCAGCATCTTTTTCATCACTTGGTTAAATATGTTCGTGACCTGAATATATTTCTCCATTTCAAAAGTACACTCATCACTTGAATACACCTCTCAGATTATTCTTATCCTACTTGGTTAAGTATATCCATCGCTTGGGTATATTTCTCCATTTCAATGGTATGTTCATCACTTGAACATACTTCTCAGATTATTTGTCACTTACTTGGTTAAATATATTCATCACTTGAATATATTTCTCCATTTCAATGGTATACTCATCACTTGAGTATACTTCTCAGTTCATTCTCTATCTTACTTAGTTAAATATATTCGTGACCTGAATATATTTCTCATTTTTCAAAAGTATGTTCATCACTTGAACGTACTTCTCAGTCTTTCTCAATCATTAAGTATCCTCACCACTTGAGTATACTTCTCAGATTTCATTCTCACATTACTTGGTTAAATATATTCGTGACCTGAATATATTTCTCCATTTCAATGGTATACTCATCACTTGAGTATACTTCTCAGATATTTTGTCACTTACTTGGTTAAGTATATCCATCGCTTGGATATATTTCTCCATTTCAAAGGTATGTTCATCACTTGAACGTACTTTTCAGATCTCATTCTCATCACTTGGTTAAATATATTCGTGACTAGAATATATTTCTCCGTTTCAAAAGTATGTTCATTCGTAGTGGCTTGAATATGCTTCTCTTGACAATCATCAACCCCCAGTGGTTTAAGTATACTCATGACTTGAGTACACTTCCTTATTTCAGTCTCAGGTTTTCAACCTCCCATCATTGTTGGTATCAGTGTGTGATTTCTCCAGGCTTCTTGGCAAAAATGGGTTGTTCTTTATCATTAGTTCACAAGTATAACTTGTTCGCCAATGAGGGGCTTCTGTCACACCCCATTTTTGCACCACCTTACTAGGGCTCATCATTTCATGCATGTTTTTGTTTTGTTTTTGAGTCTAGTCACTTGCATTAGTTTTCTAGAGTCACAAGGACAATGGATATGAATTTTGGTTCAAATTGGAGTTGATCTTGAGGGATAATAAGAGCTTTTGTGACTTGAGGGGCATAATCGTCTTTTAAGTCCCAAACTTTTCATTTGACCTTGGAATGATCTCCAAATTGTCAATTGGAGTTCATATGGATGCATATGAGGCATTTCTAGGTTCAATTTGGTAAGTCAATGGCTCGGGATTAAAATGGCTCGATGTAGTTCAAGTTGGTTAATTGACCCTTCCTTGGGTTAGCTCTAATTGACTCACAATTACCAACCAAATCTTTTCAAATTGACTTTCATTAGTCATCATTTTGTACCGGTTGTCATCTTAAGTCCCGTGGCCCTGATGATGAGTTTAGTGTGGTTATTTACGGATTATCCTTGAAGAATTAGTGCGAATCACAGCATGAGATTTTTGGTTAAAATGAAAAGAAAATTATTTTATTAAATTAGCCATTTTTATCATGACACTAATCCAAGCTTTGTCCAAATCAATTCTCTACAACTTTGTGTTTCACAAGCTTTGTCCAAATCCAACGTTTTCATACCCAAAAACGCGATTGAAGTTGCTGCTGCTGCAAAGTGACGAGAATCACTTTTTCTTTTCTCTTGTTCTCTTTTTGTTTTCTATTTCTTTTCAAAGTTGAGTGAGTTTTGATCTCTTTGCTGTGATACCACTTTGACAAAGAGGAGGATTCGTGTTGGTTTGATTCACTCTAAAGACCTGAGGAGCCACGAACAATTACAAACACAAGGGGAGCCACTTCCTAAGGTATTCTCCTTCTCTATTCAAGCTTAAACTAGGTTCTCATATGGGTTAGGCTTATTGCATGTTAAAGGTGACTTTTTTATCATGTATTAACACTCTAGCTAGTTAATATACATGGAATATCTATTTTTTATCTACTGTTTAGCATGCTTTAGGGCTGTCCTTTAGGTTTTTAATGCATAGTTATGATTCTTGTGCTCCTGTTTGTCCTTGTGCTAGGATTAGTGTCATTGCATGTTAGAGTTAGGATTTTCATCATGTTATATTGCTTTAGTTAGTTAATATGCATGATTTAATTTCTGTTTAGTTTGGTTTTAGCATGATTAAAGTATGTTTTGTATGTTTTTAAGCATATTTGTGAGTTTAGGGTTTTAGAGTCATTGTTTTGTGTTTGTTTTCATATAGCATGATAAAGTAGACTTTTTTATTTGATTTTTCTTCGTGTTTGCTGTATATGTTTTTCATATGGAGTAAACATGATAGTTTTGCATGCATGTTAGTATGTTTTAGGGTTCTTATGCATGATATGGTTCTAGGAATATGTTAGGACTTATTATTGTTCGCTGTGTTGCTGTTAGCATGCTTAGTGGATGATTTTTAGGCCATAATACTATTCTGTCCAGATTTGCATGTTAGTGTTTTTGCATGGTTTTGAGCACTTGTAAGGGTGCAAATAGGTGTGGTATTTGTCCCATGGCAAATCGGGCTGCTTATGTCTGAAATGGCTAAATGCTTGGAGCTAATTGCGCTCAGGTAAGTGGGTGTGAAGGTGCCCCAATTCACCTTTCTTCTTAACTCATTCTCTTCTCCCTATCTAGGGTTAATTTTTAATACAAGTCCTATGGTTTAATTAGAGGTTTCCTTAACCAACAAAATTCTGGTTTTTATTAAAGTTTCCATTTTGTGGATTTCTTTCCTAAAATCAAACTTTCTATCAAATTCAACTCTTTTGATCAAATAAGGAAACCTAGGGTTTTAACTATAGGTTTATATTAGGTCTTAACCCTAATTCTAATCGAACTACGTGGACTTTGATCCATGTATTTCGTTGCATGGTACGTAGGCGCTCTTCGTGAGGCTCAAGTCCGTTCTAGGATCCAAGCATCCTAGGTTTATTTATGTTTTCTTTTCTTCTTTTTATTTTCTGTTTTTATTTGCTTATTATGCATGGATGGATGAATGAAATATATGATATGCATGCAATTCTTGTGATGATATACTTGCTGATTTTTGTATGGAAAGACTTTAATTTAACCCAAATGAACTGAGAGACCGAAAGGGTGACATGGGTGCCTATAGGCTTTGCCTAGAACCTTCCCATGTCATAACTTAGCCTCCGAATCCCCGATTTCTTTGGTTTTCAAAAGATTGGTTTTTGCCTTTCCTTTTTTATGGAGTCATTCAAATTGTTTTCCTAAAACAAACTATTTTTAGGGTTTTCCTTGTTTCCTTTAAAAAATAAGGTGGCGACTCCTTTCCTTTTTCTTTTTCAAACCCACTTTCTTTTCAATCCCTCGTGGGCCCAATTTCTGGGGTTCACACTAGGCAAGAGAAGTTGATAGCTTTCGCCCCAACACATGGAATCAGGAAAACCAAGGTTGAGACTAGGCCGATCGTTGGCAAGGATACATTGAGGGACATCGATCCTAACATGCAAGAGTTTGCGCACACAATGCAATAAATGAAAGCACACAATCAAGCGGATGCAATGTGATTGATTTTAATTAAACATAAGAAATTAACCTAGCCCAATTAAACTTTATAGAGTCTAGCCCACAACATCCCCAGTGGAGTCGCCAAACTGTGAACCCCGGAAATTGGGCCCACGAGGGATTGAAAAGAAAGTGGGTTTGAAAAAGAAAAAGGAAAGGAGTCGCCACCTTATTTTTTAAAGGAAACAAGGAAAACCCTAAAAATAGTTTGTTTTAGGAAAACAATTTGAATGACTCCATAAAAAAGGAAAGGCAAAAACCAATCTTTTGAAAACCAAAGAAATCGGGGATTCGGAGGCTAAGTTATGACATGGGAAGGTTCTAGGCAAAGCCTATAGGCACCCATGTCACCCTTTCGGTCTCTCAGTTCATTTGGGCTAAATTAAAGTCTTTCCATACAAAAATCAGCAAGTATATCATCACAAGAATTGCATGCATATCATATATTTCATTCATCCATCCATGCATAATAAGCAAATAAAAACAGAAAATAAAAAGAAGAAAAGAAAACATAAATAAACCTAGGATACTTGGATCCTAGAACGGACTTGAGTCTCACGAAGAGCGCCTACGTACTATGCAACGAAATACATGGATCAAAGTCCACGTAGTTCGATTAGAATTAGGGTTAAGACCTAATATAAACCTATGGTTAAAACCCTAGGTTTCCTTATTTGATCAAAAGAGTTGAATTTGATAGAAAGTTTGATTTTAGGAAAGAAATCCACAAAATGGAAACTTTAATAAAAACCAGAATTTTGTTGGTTAAGGAAATCTCTAATTAAACCATAGGACTTGTATTAAAAATTAACCCTAGATAGGGAGAAGAGAATGAGTTAAGAAGAAAGGTGAATTGGAGCACCTTCACACCCACTTACCTGAGCGCAATTAGCTCCAAGCATTTAGCCATTTCAGACATAAGCAGCCCTATTTGCCATAGGACAAATACCACACCTTAGGAAGTGGCTCCCCTTGTGTTTGTAATTGTTCGTGGCTCCTCAGGTCTTTTGAGTGAATCAAACCAACACGAATCCTCCTCTTTGTCAAAGTGGTATCACAGCAAAGAGATCAAAACTCACTCAACTTTGAAAAGAAATAGAAAACAAAAAGAGAACAAGAGAAAAGAAAAAGTGATTCTCGTCACTTTGCAGCAGCAGCAACTTCAATCGCGTTTTTGGGTATGAAAACGTTGGATTTGGACAAAGCTTGTGAAATACAAAGTTGTAGAGAATTGAATTATCTTTCTAACAAGACCAATTTCATCAAATTCTGACTTCGGATGAAAAAGTTATGATTAAAATACGACTGCTGGTTTTCAAAAAATCTGCTGCTGAATTATGACGAATTTCACTCCCTCCAAACCCTCTTCTCCTCTCCCTTGTTTAAAGACATTAAGAGAGTATTTATAGCTGAAATCTGGAGTTTCCCTTTCCTTCCTGGACTAGGTTTTTTTGGAGAATAATCAAAAGGTATTTTATAATGATAAAAGACTTCTAATCTGAATAGGAAAAGGAAATTGTCTTTTATAAAAATTGGGAGACTGACCGCTAACACGCATGCACATGTATCGTATGTGCGTACACACACTCATCACATACGTACACGTGTTAGTGTCATGATAAAAATGGCTAATTTAATAAAATAATTTTCTTTTCATTTTAACCAAAAATCTCATGCTGTGATTCGCACTAATTCTTCAAGGATAATCCGTAAATAACCACACTAAACTCATCATCAGGGCCACGGGACTTAAGATGAACTTCATGAAACACTTTTGAGGGTAAAATGATGACTAATGAAAGTCAATTTGAAAAGATTTGGTTGGTAATTGTGAGTCAATTAGAGCTAACCCAAGGAAGGGTCAATTAACCAACTTGAACTACATCGAGCCATTTTAATCCCGAGCCATTGACTTACCAAATTGAACCTAGAAATACCTCTTATGCATCCATATGAACTCCAATTGACAATTTGGAGATCATTCCAAGGTCAAATGAAAAGTTTGGGACTTAAAAGACGATTATGCCCCTCAAGTCACAAAAGCTCTTATTATCCCTCAAGATCAACTCCAATTTGAACCAAAATTCATATCCATTGTCCTTGTGACTCTAGAAAACTAATGCAAGTGACTAGACTCAAAAACAAAACAAAAACATGCATGAAATGATGAGCCCTAGTAAGGTGGTGCAAAAATGGGGTGTGACAGGCTCTTAGAGGTTCCCTTGGGGCTCAAGTAGGTCAAATAGGGCTGAAAATAGGGTTAAATGGCGGCTGGAGGCGAGCAAATCCGAGGAAATAGGGAGGGAGCCGCGTCAACACTCAAAAAAGGAAAGAGGCTCGGGTGACCATCTGGGGCTGGGCAGCTAGCCGGCTCGGCCCAGGCGGCTAGCCGCCCAGGCCTGGGTGGTCACCTGAGGCCCTGTCAGCTTATGCCCTATTTTGACTCATTCGACTTCCAAATGTGTTTCAGGGCTCAAATCAACTCCGATTTTGACGAAACGAAAGCCAAAACGACCGTGTTTCAAAGGGGAATGTAATTTGAGTCACTTGAGGTCAAGAAACCCTGGCCATGGCTGCATGGTTGGGTCCTACAAAGGCGGTTAACCGCTATGCCTCACCATCGCTTAGCTTAGGTATGCACATAGGGTCGCACCGAATGCTTTCCAATTCGAAATTCAACCTCCCTAAACACATTTGGGGATGAAATTAAGACTAATCAAAGTCAAATGGATAGTCATGGAGTGAAAATCATGAGCCAATTCGAGCTAACCTGAAATAGGTCTCTTAACCAACCAACCTGAGCCATATTGAGCCATTCTAATCCTGAACCATCAATTCATCGAATTGAACCCATAAACACCTCAAATGCATCCATATGAACTCCAATTGGCAACTTGGAGATCATTTCAAGGTTAAATGGAAAGTTTGTGGCCTAAAAGATGATTATGCCCCTCAAGTCACAAAAGTTCTTATTAACCCTCAAGATCAACTCCAAATTGAACCAAAATTCATATACACCATCCTCAAGACTCTAAAAACTCAATACAAAAGACTAGACTCAAAAAGGAAACAAAAAGACACATGAAATGACACACCCTAGCTAAGGTGGCAAAAATGGGGTGTGACAGAAGCTCCTCATTGGTGAACAAGTTTCACTTGCGAGCCAATGACAAAAAGAACAACCCATTTTTGCCTGGGGAATTGATTTCATCAACACCCACTGGGGAAAAGACAGCGATCATATCATTGAATTCTTAGAATTCATCAAACACAAACACAAAGGTACTCCTCATAAGTTCTACAGAACTCTTCTCATACTGTATACCAGTTTCACTGGGGGACAAGATGAGGTATCCACAGCTTCCATCGAACTACGTTCGATGAAAGGTCTTCTCATACTACACCAGTTGCACCGGTGAATAATACAAAGTATCCATAGCTTACACCATATCTGCGTTCGATGGAAGGTCTTCCCATACTACACCAGTCACACTGGTGAATAATACGAGGTATCCATAGCTTACACCGAATCTGCGTTTGATGAAAGGTCTTCCCATACTACACCAGTCACGCTGGTGAATAATACGAGGTATCCATAACTTTCACCGAATCTGCGTTCAATGAAAGGTCTTCCCATATTACACCAGTCACACTGGTGAATAGTATGAGGTAACACTATGCCATCAAGGCTATCTCAAAACATGAGAAAGATACATCCTTCTCATATTCAAATCATTAAGGTTATCATTCAAATATCAAGGTAATCACATAACACGAGAAAGATTGCGTCCTTCTCATATTCAAACCATCAAGGTAAACACATACCACGGGAAAGATTGCATCTTTCGAACTATCAAGGCAAACATGTGACATGAGAAAGATTGCATCCTTCTCATATCAAACTCTCAAGGTGAACACATAGTGTGAGAAAGATCGCGTCCTTCTCATATTCAAACCATCAAGGTAAACACAAGTCATGGGAAAGATTGCATCTTTCAAGTTATCAAGGTAAGCATGTGACATGAGAAAGATTGCATCTCTCACTAAGTCATCAAGACAAAGGTAAGCTTCTACTTACCAACACTCAACAAGTTCACCAAATCATCTCACATGGAGGCTATTCATGCCTTAACTCTAACATCAACTCATGTATGAGACACATTCATCTCATGAAAACCATCATTCACATGCACATAGGAAAAGTATCTTTATCCCAAATGATAACAAATCATAGTGACATAGGAGGGAATTCATCCCTAATGATCAAAAATCATATGCATAAAGAGGGTTGTTCAACCCTATTAGCATGCCATGCCCACACAAGGGCCACCAAAGCAATCCATTTCAAAACATTTCATGCTAAACAATATCAAGATATTCACTCATTTTTCAACTCAAAACAAGCTTGAGATTGCATCTCAAAGAAGGTTCAAAGGCGCGAATAGGCGAGCAAAGGCTAAACGGGCAAAGCGGAGTGGGCGAGGCGGCTGACCACCTAGCTGCTGGTGGCTTGCCGCCCAAGCCCAGGCGGCTTGCCTCCCCATGATGGGCAGTTACCCGAGGCTGGTGCTGCCCTGTTTGAGGGTTTTTAAACCCTTGACCCCCCATTCATGCTCACACTCACCCAATTTCAAAAATTGAGAGTTTCACTCTCTAGAAACTCATTTCAACTTCTCCAAACACTCACACACACATTCTCATTTAAAGTTTCACTTTCAATTCAAGTTGTATGCATGAAATAGCATCAAGAACAAGTCATTCAACAACAACAAGAAGCATCAATCATCAACTTACAAGATCAAATTCATCATCTTTCTTATTAAACCCATTTTTCTCACATACAAGCTCAACCATCATCAATGGCTTCTAGCAATGATTCCAACATCAAGTATCCATACTATGTGATCAAGAATACATACAAGGCACCAATCTATGATGCATCCCAAGACAATGTGTTGCTTAAACCGAAGAAGCATCTTTCATACCTCCATTCCCAACATGAGGTTAGTTCTTCCCAACTTAACATGTTTATCTTGAAATCTTGATTTCTATTGGATAAAATGCATTCCCATGATCTTCTTTTGATTGTTTCTATCATTGTTAAGCCAAGTTCATTGATTTGGCAAGGATTGAATGTGCAAAAAGCTTGTTTCCCAATGCTTGAGAAAAGATGCCCACCAAGTGTTTGATAAAATGCTAAAGAGACAAAAACATGTTCAATTTTTGGAAAATCAATAGGTTTGCATTGTAGTACAAAGTCAATTGGTCTTGGCAAGGATTTGGTATACAAAATCTTTCATTTCAATGCTTGAAAACAAGTCACACACCAAGTGTTCGATAAAATGCCCGAAAGACAAAACCATGTTCAATCCTTACAAAATCAATGAATTTGAATACACAAAGTCATGGGCATTCATTCCGAATTCATTTCATGAATCAAAACCTATATTTAAAACTTTTGGAAAACCACTTGAAATCAATTACCAATGTATGCCTAATATCTCTATGTTTTCAATGCTAACTCAATACACAATCCTTTGAAATAGCCCGATTTCCAAAGTCTCCGTACAAGGACATCAATGAAGGGGCTCATCTCATGGTGGAAACATATGGAACATGCCCAACCACATGCTCGCAAGATAATAAAGAAGGCGGGTTTTGGGCCATTCCCAGATGCTCTATGGAACGAGCAATGGGATAGGCAAGCATTGTTTGCCTTGACAGAGTTATGGTGGGACACCACCAACACTTTCCATTTTACCTTCGGGGAGATGACCATGACTCCTAAGGACTTCACCATGATAACTGGGTTGAGCTTGAAAGGCAAGCGCTTGGAATACTACGAACATGCCAACATGGATCAAAACTATATAGTGGCTCTACTCGGGGTGGAAGCGGAGTTAAGCCCAAAAGGTGTACGTCGTACTTGGCTCTACAACACCTTTGCCACTGAGGAAGAGAAGGATGGGACAGATCCCCAATACATTGTGAGAGCTTTCTTGCTCTACATGATTTCATATACCTTCTTTGCGGGCACCAATGACATGGCTCGACTAGAGTTGCTAGCTAGCATGGAAGATGTAAACAAGATTGGGAGGTACAATTGGGGTGGGGCTGCTCTAGCAACCATGTATCGCTCCATGACTGACATGTCCCGAGGAGTTGCAAAGAACTTTAGGAGGTAACAAAGAACATTCAATTCTCTATTATTTCCTGAAACTTAACACATACATGATTTCCTTCTATTTGATTGATTTTTCCACAGATATGGTACTACGAGTACCTGAACATGTGCCGCCCAACTCTTGCTAGTGATGCCATGTCATGGGCCATCCTTCAGAATTACGCTCCATCTTGCTTGGCTACAAAAGCCTCCAACCGACATGATTATGCCCATGCAAGGGCATATCTTGCCAGCTTGACTGCTGATATGGTAAAATCTTTTTTTTCTCTTTTTATCTTTTTATCTTTTTTCTCATTTCTCATTTTAAACTCAACAGGTGGAATGGGATCTATGGAGGCTGTGGGAGCATAAGCTACCCGAGAAGTACTCCTCTTGTTTAGAGTTGACAAGCAAAAGGGTCCTTTTTGAAGGCCCCACAGGTAGATGCTGGTATCTTGGGGAGCGAGTCCTGAGACAAGTCCACGGAAACATGAATGCAGCTATGACACCTTCCATGCCACCAAAGAACATGAGGCATACTAGCCACCTAGTGGGGGATGAACTAGAAGAGGCTCTGAGGGGCTGGGATACTGAGGGATTCACCTCCCCTCGCATAGAATACACCGCCTTTTGTCGACAATATCTGATGAATCCTAGGGTCACTATCCTCCCACCTCAAGGGGTGAGTTCCCCAAACTCTTAAATTCTTTTTGAGATCATAAGAAAGACTCTTCTTGACAAGCATTTGAATTTCAGGGCCGACAAGCAAAGAGACATAGCTCCACAGTTGGATCAGCCACTGGGATGACTTACAATGACGAAGATGAAGACCTTGAAGGAAATCAACCTCCACCCCTCCCACAACTAAATTGGTATGTGAACTTGTGCAGTGGGATGAAATTTGTGAAGACTGACATTACCCATCCACCATTCGATGAATATCCCAAGATCGATCCATATTATGAGAATGTGAGTTCTAAACTCTTACCTTCTGGGAATTGGATTTTTCCATTATTATTAACCATGTTCATACTCTCCTAGGTTCCACGGGAGTACGCCCAGGAATGCATTGAACTCAATGAAGGATTGAGGAGGGATCTTGTGCGAATGAGTTTAGAGAACTCAGTTCTGGAAGCACGCTTGAATCCCCAAGTAAGTGATCATTCTATTAACTTTCAACTAGGATTGGCACTATTACCCTATTAACCCATTATCTTTCTTTGCAACAGGCATCATCATCTCGCCCACCACAAGATATGCCCCCTTCTAGAGCACCTCGTTCAGGTCATGATGGAGCTGGGCCAAGTTGAAAGAGAAGGCCCACGGGAAATCATTGAGTTTCACTCACCTCTTGTTAGGAACTTTGGAACTTACTATCTTCTTCTCATGTACTAATTAGGAATTTTAATTCCCAACCTTGAACTCTTTATCATGGATACTTGATGAATCTATGTTGAACTTTATTGCAATGATATGATCTTGTATTGTGTGAAAAATGGGCTTAAATTAAGCACAAAAGAATCAAAATATCACAATAGGGCCAAACAAAGGCACAATAGGGCAAAAATAGGCAAAACAAAGTGGCGGCCTCGGGTGACCACCTGGGGTTGGGCGGCTAGCCGCCTGGGCCCAGGCGGCTAGCCGCCCAGGCCTGGGTGGTCACCCGAGCCCGAAGCGGTGTTTCGCCTGTTTTTAGGAAACTTCCTATTTTGACGGAATCTTACCTTCCAAAACGCGGATTTCTAAATTTTTTTCTATAAAAGCACATCCAAGGGGTCTCAAACCCTACTTACATTCGTTGAGAGCAAGTTATGGAAGCCCTAGACAAATTCTTAAGTGATTTTCTGAAAGTTATGAGTGCAGAGGCAAAGAAGGAGTTCAAGCGCTACTGCTTGGATCCATTATTCTCTTTGATGCATGTGAAGCTTGAAACCACTCTTCTTACTGCTGCCACATACTTTTGGGATCCCCAACTTCATGTATTCCGTTTCAAATACGAAGAGCTATGCCCAACAATGGAAGAATTCTGTGCTTTGTATGGAGTTTCACCTGTAGGACCTTTCATCCTCCTTACTCCACGCTCAAGTTGCCTGACTTCCTTCTCCAACTTCCTTGGGATTTCTCAACAAGAGGTCTCCATATTTGTGAAGGATCACATGGTGAATCTCATGGAAATAGCAACTTCCTTTTTGGCTCATGATAGCAAAGGTACCCTGAATTTCAACCTTACTACTCAACGCGCTTTTGCTTTTTGCTTAATTGGTCGCTTCCTTATCTCCATGGGGACTCTCTATGTCCCTATTCAAATTTGTGAGTTGATCCCTCTCATTCTTGAACATAACAACCTGATTCCCATGGTGCTAGCTGAAACCCTCAATAGCTTAGACAAAGTTCATGATAACCCACAAGCCCCATTAGGAAGGAGCCCCATTCTACTACAGATGTGGCTTCTTGAAAGGCTTAACTTCTTATCTCCTACCACCATTAATCCTTACAAACCTCAACATTATTGTTGCCGTCATGTTGAACTCCCTGGTCAATTTTCTTTGAGGGAATGGTTAGGCTACTTTCAAACACTCTCATGGCGAAACATTAAGTGGTTTGTCTTCATATGGGGATGCAAGGAACAAATTCTTCTCCGAACTTCTGGGTGTGCTATGGTCAAGCTCATAGGGTTGAGATCAACTTCATTCTATTGGCGCTCAAGAATCCTTCGTCAGATGGGTGCCATGCAAACCGTACCTACTTCTGTGGTATTCGATCATTCTGTTGAACCTGTGGGCCCCACGATGATTAAGTGGGCCAAGACTAGATGGACTGACCAGCTAAAACTAACTCGAATTGAAAACACGGATGGACTTTATGTCATGAGCCCTGAATACAAGACATGGTTGAAGATTAGCTTGGGTGAAAGAGAAACCATACGCAGGGAAAGGATTTATGACCTTATCAAGGACACAAGACTTGGGTTTTGCATGGAAGACATTCTAGAAGCAATGGAAGCAGCACATGCCCATGACTTACGAAAGAAACGAAGACTTGAAAGAAAAGAGAAGAAAGCAAACCAAGAGACTCTGAAGAAAATCAAAAGGACTTGAAGACCTTAGAAATAGGACATCTATGGCATGTCAATAGTTCTTTATTTAACACCAATAAATTGCTATGTCAATCAATTAGTTCTAAATGAATTGCCAAAAATAATTTAATTTTGAGATTTGTTGTTGTGGTGTTGTTTGGACCGCACCCAAGGTAACTTTATGGGTTGCCTACGTATCCCCATCCTTTTTCTTTTTTCTCTTTTTTTTTTTTCTTTTTTTTCTTTTTTCCTTTCTTTTTTTCTTTTTTTTTCTTTTTTTTTTTTTCTTTAGGAATGGGGAATCAGGTCCTCGTAGTTCAAATGCCTTAACTTTTGCCTAGGCCGCCCTTATGGGTTTTCAACCTAGCAGGCCTTATACATGATACTTCTTCAATTGATCCAAATTGGTAGGACGAGCGAACTCAATCCCATCTAAATCCATAAGGCGAACAGCCCCTGCTGGCAATATCTCCTTAATGACATATGGGCCACCCCAACTTGGCTTGAACTTTCCCCGTGGATCAAAAATTGGAGCTTTGATTTCTTTCAACACCAAATCCCCTGTTTTCAAACCTCAGTCTTTGACATGCTTGTTGAATGCTCTCGCAACCCTTCGCTGATATCCCTGCACATGATACAAGGCCCTCAATCGCCTTTCATCTAACAATGCCAACTCATCATAACGTTTCTTAACCCAATCTGCTTCTGCTATCTGACTCTCCATGGCAACCCGTAGTGACGGTACCTCCAACTCAATAGGCAAAACAGCCTCCATCCCATACACCAAAGAATAAGGGGTAGCCCCTGTTGATGATCTCACAGATGTTCTATAGCCCCACAAGGCTAAGGGTAACTTCTCATGCCAATCAGTGTAGGTGTCAGCTGTTTTCTGTAGTATCTTCTTAACATTTTTGTTGGCGGCCTTCACTGCTTCCATTAGTCTGCGGGCGATAAGGAGAGGATAGATGGTGCACTATGTTGTATTTCTGCAAAAGCTCCTTGGTTTCTTTCTAAAAGTGTTGACCATTGTCTGAAATAATCTCATGGGTACCCCATATCTATAAATAATGTTGAGCTGTATGAACTACGCTACTTTCTTGGCATTCAGGGTCTTGAAAGATGCTACCTCTACCTACTTAGTGAAGTAATCAATAGCTACCAAGATGTATTCATGCCCATTGGAGGCTTTCGGCTTAATCTGCCCAATTATATCTATTCCCCACACTGCAAATGGCCATGGCGACGACATGCTTATCAAAGGCATGGAAGGCAAGTGTTGTCCATTAGCAAAGACCTAGCATTTGTGACACTTCTTGACATGTGCATAGCAATCTCTCTCCATTGTAGACCAATAGTAGCCCAACCTCATGATTTTCTTAGCTAGCATATAACCATTTATGTGCGGTGCTCCAACTCCTTCGTGGATTTCACTAATAAGACGTTTGGCTTCTTCCTCGGTGACACATAACAGATGGACCCCATCGTATGATCTCCAGTATAGCTTTCCTCCACACAAAACATAGTGACTGGCTAGCCTTCTCAGCGTTCTCCTATCAACGCGGGATGCTCCTTCCGGATACTCCCTTTCCTCGGTGAACTTCATGATGTCATGGTACCAAGGATGGCCATCTTTCACCTCTCCTTCTCGAATAGAGCAGCAATACACGGGTCTTTCTCTATATTCTATCACCAATGGTTTTACATTCCCACCATCCGGGATTTCCACCATAGAGGCTAGAGTTGCCAAAGCATCAGCGAACTGATTCTTATTTCTTGATAAATAATTAAACTCTATTTCCACAAATTCCTTAGTCAAGGCCTCTAAATAGGCATGATACGGCAGCAGCTTCTCATCACGAGTCTCCCACTCTCCCTTTATCTGGCAGATAATCAGTACTGAATCTCCGAAAACCTCTAACTCTTTGATCCCCAATTCTAGTGCGGCTTCCAACGCAAGGATGCAGGCTTCATATTCGGCGATGTTATTGGTTGCTTCAAAGCCTAACTTAACCGCCAAGGGTGTGAATGCTTCTTCAAGTGAGACCAGTAGAACTCCTATCCCATACCCTCTCTTGTTTGCAGCTCCATTGAAGTATACCTTCCAAATCTTCTTTCCGACTTCCAGGACATCCTCATCGGGGATTGATCATTAAATTGTTCTGATGACGCCATAGGGCAGCTAGCCAAGTAATCTGCAATGACACTTCCCTTCATTGACTTCTGCGTTACATACTTTATGTCGAATTCATTGAGGAGAATCAACCAACGAGCAATTCTATAGGATAAAACTGGACTTTCTATCAAATACTTCAGCGGGTCCATACGACTTATAAGGAAAACCTCATAAGACATCATATAGTGATAGAGTTTCTGAGCTGCCCACACCAAAGCCACACAAGCCTTCTCTATGGCATTGTACTTCACCTCATTGTCTGTCATCTTCTTGCTTAGGTAATAAATGGCATTCTCCTTTTTCGACCCCTCGAGGTACTGAGCTAGCATAGCTCCCGTTGCGATTTCAGTGACCGTCAAGTATAACAATAACGGCTCACCTTGTCGCGGAGGAACTAGAATTGGTGGATTGCTCAAATATCTTTTAATAGTCTCAAAAGCTTCTTGACATTCTCCGTTCCATACCTTTGGCACACCCTTCTTAAGCAATTTGAAAATCGGCTCGCACACCATAGTTAAATTAGCGATAAACCTGCTTATGTACTGAATTCTCCCCAGAAACCCTCGAATCTGCTTTTCTGTGCTAGGCGGCTCCATCTCCACAATGGCTTTGATTTTCCTTGGATCAACCTCGATTCCCCTCTAAGTAATCATGAACCCTAATAACTTGCCTGTAGTGACACCAAAGGCGCATTTCTGTGGATTTAACCGCAAGTTGTACTTCTTTGCCCGCTCCAAGAACCTTTCCAATGCCATTAAATGTCCTTCTCGATCCATGGACTTCACGATCATGTCGTCCACATACACTTCCACGTCCTTATGGATCATATCATGTAGCAAGGTTGTAATAGTTCTCTAATAGGTAGCCCCAGCATTTCTCAAACCGAACGGCATCACTTTATAACAATATGTTCCCCATTGTGTGATAAAAGCTGCTTTCTCCATATCCTGCGGTGCCATCTTTATCTGATTGTATCCAGAAAACCCATCCATGAAAGAGAGAAGTGCATGTCCCACGGTACTATCTACCAGCACATCAATGTGGGGCAAAGGAAAATCATCCTTAGGGCTTGCTGCATTAAGGTCTCGAAAATCCACACACATCCTTACTTTTCCATCCTTTTTAGGTACGGGCACTATATTAGATAACCATTCTGGGTACTCCACAACCTGTAGGAACCCTGCGTCCAGTTGCTTGGTTACTTCTTCCTTTACCTTCAATGCCCATTCAGGTTTTAACCTTCTCAATTTTTGCTTTACCGGCTTTTTAAGGGGATTAGTGGGGATAAAATGCTGCACAATGTCTGGATCTATGCCGGGCATGTCTTCATAAGACCATGCAAAGGCTGTTATGTTGGCCTTTAAGAGGGTTATCAGCTTTTCTTTTTCAAGTGGTGAGAGAGTTATCCCAATTTTAACTATCTTTGGCAATTCATTTGTCCCTAAATTGATTGATTCCAATTCATCCATGTTACGTTCAGTAACACCCCTTTTCCTTTGCTCGACGAGCTCCGGAGGGACGTCATTCCTAGGATCTATATCCATGCCATAAATATCCATAGAAGAGAGAAAGGAAACACTGCAAGCAAACAATGTATAAAAGAAACACACTTCATTAAAGGAACTAACAAAAAGACATAAACATGAAGACAGAAAGGGAAACAAAATTTGGTGCCATAACTATGAAATGACTCCTAACTCCACAAAGTGGGATAGGCAGACACACTTTATTGAAAGCAGGAAAGACTCTAACTAAGGAACCTACAAGCTACTATCAAGCAGGTCATGATCTTCCTCTTCAAGGATCTCTGCAATGGCTCCATCTTCTAGGTACTTTATTGAAACGACTCCTGTTATGTATGGGTCTATATAACAACTATAGGGGGAAAAAAACACACATTTTGCATCAATGACTAAAAAATTTCAAGAGCCAAGGAAGAACAGGAAACTTATAAAGCTAAAGGCAAGACTGGAGAGCAAGAGTGTGAACCCACAAAAAAGCGAGGAGCCCATAAGGGTTTGGCAAAAATGATAATAGGTATGAAAGACAACAAACAAAAAGGGAGTCGCCACCTCATTTTTTAGGGAAAAGAGGAAAACCACAAAAACGTTTTATTTCCAAAACCACATGACTCCATTAAAGGAAAAGCAAAGTCTTTGAAACCAGAAAATTGGATTCGGGGGCTAAGTTACGACGTGGGAAGGTTCTGGGCAAAGCCCATAGGCACCCACATCGCCCGAGTTGGTCTCTTAATTCAATTGGGCTAACTTAAGATCTTTTCCACTCAAATATCATCATATATCATCACAAGGCAATATGCATATCATATATTTCATCCAATCATCTCATGCACAATCACTCAAATAAAACAAAACAGAAGAAAAAAGAAAAGAAAAGAAAAGCCTAGGATACTTGGATCCTAGAACGGACTTGAGCCTCACGAAGAGCGCCTACGTACCATGCAGCGAAATACATGGATCAAAGTCCACGTAGTTCGAAAAGAATGGGGTTACAACCTAATACAAACCTATGGTAAAAACCCTAGGTTTCCTCATTTGAAAATACATTGATTAAACAAGTTTGAATTTAGGAAAACTTCCACAAAATAGAAACCTTGATAAAAAAACAGAATTTATTATTGAAGGAAACCTTTGATAATTACCATAAGCTTGTATTAAGAAGTAACCCTAGGAGGGAGAAGAGAAAAGAAAGAAAAAGAAAGGTGAATTGGGGCACCTTCAAACCCTACTTACCTGAGCGCATAAGCTCCAATCATTAGCCATTTCAGACCATTGCAGCCCTATTTGCAATAGGGCAAGCATTGTACCTGTTTGCACCCTTACAAGTGCACACAATCATGCAAAGAAAGCAATATGCAAATCTGGACAGAACCTTGACAAGGCCTAAAATTATCCATTTATCATGCAAACAACAAGAATAATGAATAACTAAGGACTCTAACTCAATCCTACATGCAATGACTCGACTAACATGCATAAAAACCTACCAAAGACACACTAACAAACATAAGAGACTCCAATAACATCAATAAACATGATAACAAAGCTCATTCTAATCAAAAAGATGATATTTCATGTAAAATATGAAAATAGACCTTCCTACGGCGAGCTTTCTTAAGCGAAACTATCCTAAGATAATTTCACGTAAAAAAGTCGTTATGGGGAGGTGCAATCAACATATCCTACATAAAATATATACCCTAGAACATAATAGAAGTGATTTCATGCTTAAACACATCACAGAAGACTCTCATACAAAACTTCACTCAACGAAAAGGATAATTATCCTTAAAAAAGGATAATATCTCCAAAAACCCTATAAAATATACTATATGAATGCAAACCTAGCATGATTCAACTATATGCAGCATATATAGAATGATTATGATGAGCAACAACCCAAAAAACTAAGCTAAATATGCTGTATAAAACTTGTGTGAATTCAGGGTTATCGAAACCCTAATTTCACAACCATGCATTAGGACCTATGAAATAACTCTAAGACATGCTCAAATTATCATGAATATCGTTCATATCACATATACTAACTAACAGGAACATCAACTCATGATAACAATCACAGCAACCTAAACATGTGAACTATGCATGATTTAAGAAGATAGAACGAATAAGGCTATCAAATCCTTGGTAAACCGGGGATTATCAAGCTTATAAAGCCATAAACTATCCTAAAATCATTCATATAACATCACATAAACATTGAATTCAATCCATAAGAAGAACAATTGCATGCACTATAACTATCTTAAAAGAAGAAGAAGAAAGAGAAGCAGGAAAATCATGTTCAGCATTAAAAGGACATGCTTACCTCTTGTAGACTCTTCCTTGTCTTCAAACCTCTTGTTTCCTTGCTTGCTTGGGGTTGAAGAGCCTCCTCTTGAAGTCCTTCTAGCTCTCCAAACTCGTAGCTCCCTCTCTCTCTAAGTGTAAAGTGCAATTAACCTCCCTATGTGCTGAATATCATGTTCTTTATATAGAGAACTGACCCCATGAACCAATGGCTAAGATTAATTCATTAAATAATGATCCTAGGGCTCTTAGAGACTCTCTTAGTGCTCAAACAACTCAAACCTACACACTCCTAAGCTCAGACAAGTTGTTTTGGCGGAGGAAACTGTCAAAAGAGGGAAAGAAGAGTCAGAGTTTGACTTGAGGTAGGAGTCTCTCGGGTGACCAACTAGGCCTGGACGGTTAGCCGTCTGGGCTTGGACGGCTGACCGTCCAGCCCCGGACGGTTACCCGAGGGCTCTCTTCAGTCCGCTTCGGTTTTGACTTCTATTTGCTTCAGAAGTCCTAAAATCTTCAAATTAAGTCCGATTTTGACGAAATAAAAGCCAAAACGACCGTGTTTCGAAGCGGAACACATTTTTAGGCATTTTAGGACAAAAATCCTTAACCATGGGTGCATGGTTAGGTTTTACAAAGGTGGTTAACCATGGTGCTTCACCGTCGCTAAGCTGGGTTTGTACACAAGGTCGAACCGAATGCTTTCCCAATCGAAAATTGATCTTTCTAAACATGTTTAGGACATAAATAAAGCCCAATTGAAGTTAAATGAGAGAAAATTGGTTGGGTCTTGTGAGCGCCGTGTCCTTTCACCACGTCGGCTCGAGAGTACGCCACTAACCACGGATGATTACGGCGGAGAGGGAGTCGCCACCCGATTTTGGCCTCGGGAACCGATTGACCCCTAGCAAGGGCCCAACTCGTTATCACCCAAAGAATCAAGGTTCGGAGCTAAGGTACGCGGACGGGAAGGTGTTAGGCACCCGTCTGCGCCCGGCTAAAATCCGGCCTCACATACACTTATTGGCTTTAATTAAAAAGGGTTTAATCAAACTTGACCACTATGCAGACAACTAGGTAAAATCAAATAAAGGCATGCAATGATGAAAGATAAAAAGGATTTAAAGAGAAATATTGCATATACACACATATAAGAGAAAGGGGGTGAAATCAACAGAGAACTTACACTGCCTGTACTGCCTGTAAGAGAGAAAAGAGGATTAAACTGAAAAAAATAAGGTCATGCACGTACGTGCATATTTGAGGCACGTACGTGCATATGCAAGGCACGTACGTGCATACCCTAAATGAAATCCATGCGGAAATGCAAATCTAAACCTATTGTGCAATTATCATACCTGTGTGACACTACGAATGATCAGGGTATGTACAGAAATCATCTAAACATGCTTTGAAAACATAAAAAAAACAATCTAGATCTAAATGTCGAGATACGACGTATGCAAAAGAAATGACAGAGGACCTATTTTAGATCTATGAACGTAGAAATGAATTTATGTTGAGTCTAAATGCATCATGTATTCAGGCAGTAAATGAAAAGATGCATAAGATGTACATTTCATGCAATATCCTAAATAATATCATCAAATCATTGAAGGAAAACGAAATTGAGGGTTAAGAACCGTTACCCTCAGGGCGGGCAGCAACAGCGGTTCCTTCGTCAATCCTACTCTCCGGACTTCCCGTAGACACAGCCGCCAATATTGGTTTTTTTTAGAGTGGTCGTTTGGTAGTCAAAATCGGATCCCTTCTCTTGAATGAAAGCCGGGTATTTATAGGCGGGGATTAGGGTTTGATTCGGAGGTTTCTAGGGTTTCCCAGCCGCCACTGAGCAGCTGTCAGCGTCGGGGCTGTATAAAGTAAGAGGCAATTTCGGGGGGAAAGAGATGGAATTCAAAAAGAGAGGGCATGATCGTACGTGCATATCCCATGCACGTACGTGCATGGGGTATCGAACCAAGGCCAAAGGCCTGCTGTGTCTTCGTGAGTCCTTCGGGCGTGCTTGCGATGGTCCGTTGGCTACTGCCCTTCATCATCGGGTCTCAGAAAGTGGCTTGAGGTGTCAAGTGGTACAAAATGGGGTGTTAACAGTTTGCCCCTTCTTTTGATTTTTCTCGTGTAATGAACAAAATTAAAAGACCTGGAAACACTCATTTTGGAGCAATTGGCTCATGCAAACCTTAAATGATGCAAATGCATGTATGAAAAGGTCGGATCAGGGGAAGTTCCCTACTTCCTACGTACCTCTTAACGAGGATCAGACCTACCGTAGTTCATGGTGTGTGGTGATACCTTTCTGGGGCAATCGGAAGGTAGTGCGTGGTTTCCTGGGAATCCAGCATTTTGAGATTTGCGGGGTAAATTCCAATTAAATCCGGGTTGATTTAATTCTGAATTGAAATTCGCGGGGTGAATTCCAATTAAATCCGGGTTGACTAAATTTCGAATTGAAATTCACAGGGTGAATTCCAATTAAATCCGGGTTGATTAAATTTCGAACTAAAATTCGCGGGGTGAATTAAATCCGGGTTGATTTATTAAAATTCGCGGGGTGAATTCCAATTAAATCCGGGTTGATTAAATTTCGAACTAAAATTCGCGGGGTGAATTTCAATTAAATCCGGGTTGATTTAATTTCGAATTAAAATTCGCGGGGTGAATTCCAATTAAATCCGGGTTGATTTAATTTCGAATTAAAATTCGCGGGGTGAATTCCAATTAAATCCGGGTTGATTTAATTTCGAATTAAAATTCGCGGGGTGAATTTCAATTAAATCCGGGTTGATTTAATTTCGAATTAAAATTCGCGGGGTGAATTCCAATTAAATCCGGGTTGATTTAATTTCGAATTAAAATTCGCGGGGTGAATTTCAATTGAATCCGGGTTGATTAAATTTCGAATTAAATCCAGATTGATTAGATTTCGAATTGAATCCGGGTTGATTAGATTCCGAATTGAAATTCGCGGGGTAAATTCCAATTAAATCCGAGTTGATTAAATTCCGAATTGAAATTCGCGGGGTGAATTCCAATTAAATCCGGGTTGATTAAATTCCGAATTGAAATTCGCGGGGTGAATTCCAATTAAATCCGGGTTGATTTAATTTCGAATTAAAATTCGCGGGGTGAATTCCAATTAAATCCGGGTTGATTTAATTTCGAATTAAAATTCGCGGGGTGAATTCCAATTAAATCCGGGTTGATTTAATTTCGAATTAAAATTCGCGGGGTGAATTTCAATTAAATCCGGGTTGATTAAATTTCGAATTAAATCCAGATTGATTAGATTTCGAATTGAATCCAGGTTGATTAAATTTCGAATTGAAATTCGCGGGGTGAATTTCAATTAAATCCGGGTTGATTGAGGGGATATTTTAAAACGAGTTTGGATTGGTTGATTACCGAGTCGAACCGCAAATAAAATCGACAATTGAAGTTCATGATCGCACGTGCCTTGGTCATGCTCGCACGATCAGGCCCAATGCACGTACGTACATCCGGTTTTTGTGGGTATTCAAAGGGACTCCCCAAACGGCGTCGTTTCCAATGCATGGTTATGGGGCAGTTCAAAAGGCGCGAAAACGCCTATAAACTCGCACCCACGTCCCATAATCCTTACGTACACTCTTACAGACCAAGAGACTTTACATCTCCCATCCTCACCTCCTGCTTCCCGATCTCATTCGAGCATACCCATGGCACCCAAACGCCAGCGTACGCCGGCGAAGGCGAGCACATCAGGTGCCGCACCGGCGAGGGACCTCGACGAGCTAGGGAGGCCCGCGATTCAGAGATGGCGCCCCCAACCTCGCCTCCGACGTAGTGAGGGTGGGATTCTCCTCCGTCCCACCGAGCACGCCTCCCATCTTGCCGCGCTAGGCCGAGTAAGTTTTTATTTCCGCAATGTTTATTTCATTTTCGGCTACTGAGACGAAACCTTGACTTGGGTTATCACGAAAACAAAATGTGAGGGGGTAAAACCCGGGGATTTGGTCGGGATGTTACCAAAATGGAAGAAGCACTGGAAAAACCCAGCTAAAGGCACGTACGTACGTATCGAATGCACGTACGTGCGTCGTATGCGTGCGCACGTGTCTTTATCTGAACTTAACCCAGTTCCTTTCAGTTAATCGTGGAATAGGACGCATTCGAGCCTCTCCGAGGTTCAAAACGGACATGAGGGGGTTGAAACCTCAGGGATTTGTGTGGGTGTAACTGGGAATCAAAGGGACAAACAGCCTGATGCACGTACGTGCCTGCCTGATGCACGTACGTGCTTAAGGCATGCACGTACGTGCTTGGCCTTTATACACACTTTTTCTTTTTCTTTTTTTTTTTTTTTCTTTTTTTTTTTTCTTTTTTTTTTTGGCAACGAGTGTGGGGTGGGTCCAAAAATAGGAAAAAAATGGTCACAGACACGTACGTGCCTGCCTGATGCACGTACGTGCCTAAGGCATGTACGTACGTGCCTGCTGTGTTTTCTTCCTTATTTTCGAATTTTTCCTTTTTATTCTGCTGCAAATACACATACCTGTGCTGTGCTTACCTGGTTTCTCCTTGTGTAACAGCTGCCGAAGCTGCCCGTCACCCGTGGAGGCGTGGCGAATGCGAAGGCGTGGTGGGCTCGTCTCACAGCGGAGACGAAGGCCTTGGTTACCGGTGCCGGTTTCGGGACGGTGATCTCGGGATTGGTGGACGATAGCGACCGGGCTTTCGTTCATTGCATGGCTGAGAGATGGTGGGACACCACCCATACTTTCCACATTGCTGGTCGGGAGCTGACCCTGACCCCCTACGACTTCTATCGCCTCACGGGTCTACGTATGGATGGCCTCCCACTTCCCTTTGACCATGAGGAGAGTGAGAGGGAGAGACTCTCCCACGATCTTTTGGGGATTGAGTATGACAGCGCCTCCATCTTTATCTTGGACATCTATGACCGTATGTCCACCCAGGGGCAGGGTACAGCTGCCCAGCGGATCCGGATGGCGCACGGGTATCTGCTGTTTCTGATAGGGGGCTATCTAGTCCCGAACGCTGCCCAGACAGTCCCGTTTGGCTGGTTGCTGGCTTTGAGGGACTTGGGGAGGGCCCGCGAGTTCAGCTGGGGAGCGGCGGTGTACGGCCATGTGATCTCGGCTATGGACTCGCTGAGTCGGATGGCTGTCCAGTCCATGGTTAGCCACTGGCGGGTCTGGGCGGTATATATCCCTTCCTTTTCCTCCTCTTTTGTTTCTTTTCTCCTTTTCCTTAACTGTCATTCCATATTGGTTTCTTATCACATCTACTTGTGCAGCTTTGGGCAGGTCGGTACTTCCGCGCGGATCCGGATTCCCCCGTCGACAAGCACGACTATTGGAGCTCCCGTCGCTTCCTGGATGAGCTGATCGTTGACCGGGTAAGTCCTATTTCACTTTAACGGTACGGTTGATAGCATTATACTCATGTATTCACCCTATTACTGCTTTTCCATAGATCATCCCGCGCCCCTGGGAGGGCACCCCCGCACGCGCCCCTGCTGAGTGGGATGCTGCTGCCTTGACGCTCTCCACCCTATCCACGGTGTTCGAGTGCCCTGGGGTCCGCTCCTTCTATCTTGCGGAGAGGGTGGTATGGCAGATTGCCGATGTGGGCGCGGGTGGTCCTCCGGTCCCAGTAGATCCTCCCCGTTTTGTTGCTATCCTTGCCGAGGCGACATCGAGTGACTTGGCTGCCTGGCGGGCCCTGATCCCTTATACGGATCGCTTATCTGCCGAGGAGATCGACTATGCCTCCTTTGCGCGGGAGCGGTTGATGGGCAGCATCTTTGTTGCGCCGGTATGTATACCCTTTTCTGAGTCTTGTTAATTTCCCATCTCTGCTTTCTTTTTACCAACTGTGCTTGACTTCTTTCCACAGGCTGCTCCTGCTGCAGATGCGCCCGCTGGGCTAGCCCCCATCATGCCGGGGTGGAGCGTGCCTTTCCATGTCACACCTGATTTAGCCATGGAGGAGGATATCCTCAGGCTGAACAGGTGCATTGGGTACCCGATGGCTGAGGGTACTAGGCCGGTGAGTTTCCAAGTTCCTGCATTTGTTAGTTTTCACGCATATACGCAAGTAAAACATGCATGTCCTAACGGTTGCCCCTTGCTTTTCTACTCGCATCTCACCCGTGAGGAGTCCTCGACGCTTTTGCGGATGGTGGGGAGCCTGAAGGTCATGGTCACGTCTCTCTCTCGCAGGTTAGTGATTGCGGAGCAGGCTCCTGCTGGGGAGGACTGGGACGGCTTCGGGGCTGACGAGGATGACGGCGACGGTGATGACGGCGATGGTGGTGATGGTGGTGATGACGGTGGTGATGATGGTGATGACAGCCCGCCAGCCTTTCCTGCCCAGACCCCACTATATGTTCCGCGTTGATGTATTCGTTTTGGACATTAGGGGATACTTATTTATTTTTATTTTTTTGGACATGTACTCATTTCTCCTCCCCTTTCTGTAAATTTTGGACATGTACTCATTTCTCCTTCCCTTTCTGTATATTTTGGACATGACTGTTACTCCTGTGATATATCAAATATGGCTTATTTTTCTCTTTCCCTTTTCTCTTACACTACGATGCACATTTTTCCTTTCTTGCTTCCTCTATTGCGCTAGGATAAATAGCCAGCCGTTTAATACAAGGAGAGCACCCAAAAAGCCTCATATGACCGCAAAAAAGATCGTAAAACCGAGAAAGGGGACGAAAATACGCGAAAAGGGGTCTGGGCACGTACGTGCATAGGCCATGCTCGTACGTGCACAGTCCATGCTCGTACGTGCATGGATTATGCTCGTACGATCATGGGTCCATCTCTTTCCTTTTTCTCGCACTTCGTCGATTTGGCAACTTTTTCTGCATAAAACAAGCCCCCTCCTTCGTTCTTCTCCACTGAAACCCTACGATGGAAGACCCTAAGTTTGTCAAAGACATAAAACGATGGCTTTTGTCCTTTGATAACCGAGCTCGGGATGATTTCAAAGAAACTTTTGGCCTCCCATGCTTGTTTGACTACTGTCGGGTGAAAATCAACTACACCTTCCTTCTTGTTGCTTCAGAATATTGGAAACCAACCCGCCATGTCTTCAGGTTCAATCTGAATGAGTTGTGCCCCACACTTGAAGATTTCGGCGGTATCATAGGGCGGACTAGTTTCGACGGCTTACTCCTTCCCCCACTTGACAAGGTCCCTGCTGCCGAGGTGGCCCAGTTCCTAGGCCTTTCTGTGCGACTGGTGCAAGGGTGGACTACGAGTTTCAAGGTGGACGTGGCGAAACTCGCTGAATATTTCGTGTCCCGTCCTATGCCTCCCGCTGGCCAGGCTCGAGTCTATTACCTGCGCGCGGCGTGCTTCTGTGCTCTTGCCACCCTCTTTTTCAGAGATGAGTCATCGAGTTTGGAGACTTTTATCGTGCGCATGATCCTGGAGATCAAGGATTTCAACCCCAGCATGGTTGTCCTGGCAGATACTCTGAACGGGCTCGATCGCGTGGCGCGAAGTGACAGTTTCTCTTTCGGTGGCAGCCCCCTCCTTCTACAGGTTTCTTTCTCTTCTCCTTTTATTTTCTCGGATTTTTTTTTTATGCCATGATCGTACCTGCATTGTCAATGCACGTACGTGCATAACCCATGTACGTACGTGCATGGTCTGTTGACCCTTCCATCTTTACTCTTTTGTGACGCAGATTTGGCTGTTTGAACGCCTAAAACTGGTCGAAGACCCTGCCATGAGTATCTGGACATATCATCCGCAGCACTATCGCCACAGGAAGGTCACCAAACCTTTCCCAAACGTCGAGCAAGCCCGGGATTTGCTAGAATCCATATCTTGCCACAACATCCGCTGGCTCTGTCCTTGGTGGAGGACCTCTCATGCTGTTCGAAATCTGATTCTTCCTCACAGCGTCATGCTGATTGGTCTCAAGGAGGTTTCTTTCTACTCTTCCATACGCATCCGCCGTCAGCAAGGGCTACGCCAGGATCCAATTAAATAGGGTCACCTTGGTTACACCTGCCCCTGGAAACCCAACCATGTGGATCGCGTGGAGAATGACTGGTATAGCAAGGCAGTGTACTGGGCCGTCACCCCCTCTGAAGTGATTAGCCCCCCTGGGTCCTACTATAACTGGCTGTTTACTGACATGGAGAGGGAGGAAAAGGAAGAAGAAGAGCACAAGAGGAAAAGGGAAACAGAGGTCGAAACGGAGGCGAGGAAGAAGTGAACTTGACTATCCCCCGTACCCCTATCAACTATTGTACTCATGCACTCGCTTTTAATCCCTTATGAGTTAATGAATAAGCATCAGAAAAGATGTAATGATTTTTCCCAATCAATAAAAAACTATTATCATTAATTTGAGCACTGAGTACTTTGCCAAATTGTCACTACTCTGCCTACACATAATATTTACGGAGTCTGTCCATATTCACTGGATTCACCAACTCGTTCCCGTCACCATCCATTAACTTGACCGCACCACCCGGGTAAATTGTCTTGATGACGTAGGGCCCCACCCAATTGGGCTTGAATTTCCCTCGAGGATCGAACACAGGTGCTCTAAATTCCTTAAGAACCAAGTCCCCTTCCTTCAAGTTCCGTGGTCTGACCCTCTTATTGAAAGCCCGAGCTATTCGTCGTTGATAACCTTGCACATGGTACAATGCCTTGAGCTTTCTTTCCTCCAATAGCACCAGCTGTTCATACCGCTCTCTTGCCCATTCTACCTCCAGAATCTGACTTTCCAATGCGACCCTAAGAGACTGTACTTCCAGCTCCACGGGTAACACGGCTTCCATTCCGTATACCAATGAATAGGGCGTAGCACCTGTGGAAGTTCTCACGGACGTCCGATACCCCCACAATGCATAAGGAAGCTTCTCTACCCAATCCTTGTAGGTTACTGCCGTCTTACTGAGGATGGTTTTGACGTTCTTGTTGGCAGCCTCTACAGCTCCATTAGTCTGGGGCCTGTAGGGTGAAGATTTGTGATGCTGGATACCGAATTTTGTGAACAACCTCTTGACCTCATCTTCAAAGTGCGTTCCGTTATCTGAAATAATCTCATGGGGTACTCCGTACCGGCAGATTATGTTGGTTTCGACGAACTTGGCCACATGTTTCGATTTCAACTCTACATACGCCGCCGCTTCTACCCATTTGGTAAAATAATCGATTACTACCAGGATATATTTATACCCACCAGTTGCAGATGGCTTAATCTCTCCGATGATGTCTATCCCCCATACTGAAAACGGCCAGGGAGATGCCAGTTGATGCAACTCCACCGGCGGCATGTAGTTTGCGTTGGCGTACACTTGGCATTGATGGCACTTTCTGACGTACTGCACGCAGTCAATTTCCATAGTTGTCCAGTAATACCCCAACCTTAGCAGCTTCTTAACCAACATCCTCCCATTCATGTGTGACCCACACTCCCCTTCATGCACCTCCCTCATGAGTGTTTCTCCCATGCGGCGATCTACGCAAAGAAAGTGTATCCCATCATAGGACCTTTTGAATAATTTCCCTCCGCAGATGATAAACTGTGTGGCGAACAGCCTTAATGCCCTACGATCCTTCTTATTGGCATTTTCTGGGTACTCTCCTTTTTCCAAGAGGTTCCAAACGTCAAAGTACCAAGGGTGCCCATCATCTGGCTCTCCGTCAATTACCAAAATCCCTTCTTCATGTGCGGGTCTAAACTTCTGTTGGACGGTCAATGGCTCTATCTGGGTTCCAGCAGGCATTTGAATCATGGAAGCCAAGGTAGCCAAGGCGTCGGCGAATTGATTGTGAGCTCGGGGTAAGGGTGTGAAAGTTATTTTCCGGAATTTCTGGGTCAGTCTCTCTAGGTAGCCTTGGTAAGGCTTCAGGTGTTCTTCTCGGGTTCTCCATATCCTCTATACTTGAGATATCACTAAGGCTGAATCCCCATATACCTCCACTTCTTCGACTCCTAGTGCCAACAAGGCTTCTAGTCCAGCGACACATGCCTCATATTCTGCCGTGTTATTGGAGTTCTGAAAGTTCAACTTTATCGATAGCGGCATGTGAGAACCATCAGGAGCTATTAGCAGAACCCCTACCCCATCTCCATACTGGTTCGAAGCCCCATTGAAATACATTTTCCACGCCTCGTCACACTCGACAACTAGAAGGTTCTCGTCGGGAAATTCATCGTTAAGTCCATATCCCAGGATTGGGTGTTCAGCGCAGTACTCGGCGACGGCCCCTCCTTTAATAGACTTTTGTGTCACATATACAAGTTCAAATTCCGCTAGTAGAATCAACCACCGAGATAGACGACCATTCAAGGCCGGTTTCTCAAGCAAGTATTTAAGCGGATCCATTCTTGCCACTATCCACACTTCGAAATTTAGCAGAATGTGCCTCAGCTTCTGCACGGCCCAAACCAAAGCGAAACAGGACTTCTCTATCGCATTGTACTTTGCTTCGTAACCTTGTAGCTTCTTGCTTAAGTAATAGATCGCATGTTCAATACCACGATCATCCTCTTGCGCCAACATGCTTCCTAAAGCCTCCTCAAAGATGGACAGGTAGAGCAACAATGGTTTACCGGGGCGTGGAGGGACCAAAACCGGAGGATTCAGGAGATATCTTTTGATGGCTTCAAAAGCTTGTTGACATTGTTCATTCCATTCCTTAGGTTCCCCTTTCCTAAGCAGTTTGAAAATGGGCTCACAAGTGGGGGTTAACTTGGCTGTAATCGCCCCAGAAACCCCCTAATTTCCTTTTCTGTTTTCGGTGATGGCATTTCCAAAATTGCTTTGACCTTCGTTGGATCTACCTCGATGCCCCTGCTACTCATAATGTATCCCAACAACTTCCCTGACGTGACCCCGAATGTGCACTTTTGTGGATTCAACCTCAGACTGCATTCCCGGATTCGTCCAAAGAACTTCCTAAGATTCTCTAAATGCCCTTCTCGAGTCTCTGCCTTAACAATTATATCATCGACATACACCTCTACCTCCTGATGCATCATATCGTGGAGTAGCGTAGTAGCCATCCTCTGGTATGTAGCCCCAGCGTTTTTAAGTCCAAATGGCATTACCGTGTAACAATACATCCCCCATCCAGTTGTGAAGGTGGTCTTAATCATATCTGCCGGCGCCATCCGTATCTGATTATATCCCGAGAACCCATCCATGAACGACATTAGAGCGCTCCCTGCTGTGTTATCTACCAGCACATCGATGTGAGGTAGGGGGAAGTCATCCTTAGGGCAAGCCTTGTTAAGATCCCTGTAGTCAATGCACACCCGCACCTTTCCATCCTTCTTTGGCACCGGCACGATGTTGGCTATCCAATCCGCCTGATCTACCGTTTTGATAAACCCCACTTTTAATAACTTAGTCACCTCTTCCTTAACCTTCAACGACCATTCCGGTGCCATTCTTCTTAGTTTTTGTTTGACAGGCCTTGTTCCCTCCCTAATAGGAATGTGATGCTGTGCTATAGTGGGGTCGATCCCAGGCATGTCTTCATACGACCAAGCAAACACATCAGAAAACTCCTGCAGCAAAGCTGTCAGATCTGTACGTTCTTGCATGGACAGAGTAGAGCCAATTTGGATTTCCTTGATTTTCTCATCAGTGCTTATATTAATAATGATAGTCTCTTCTTTAATGGGTTCAATTTTCACATCTTGATTTTCATTAATTAGCTCATCCGGGTCTAAAAGATCGTGCATTTGTGCAATTTGATTGTTAGGGGACACAGCATAGTAAGCAGAATCAAATTTCTTTGAATTATTGGAAATTACATCAGTGGACAACTCAAACCCATACCCCGACCCGGACTCAGACTTAGACCCAACCCTAGACTTCTCCTGTGTAGGCTTATTAATTGCCTTGACACCATACGTGACCCTAGCCGCACATTCCCAGATCCATGTGCTAGTATCCCCATCAGCCACAACAATAAGCTTGGTAGGGATGGTTTCATCAGTCAAAGAGAACACTTCTTCGCCGCCCTTGGGTGACAACAAGACCTTCCAACTTATCTGATCCATATTTTCCGCCCAGTCTCGCTCTTCACTTTCTTCTTCTGGGGTCCTCCTGTCTGTATCTTCCAGATTCAATTTCTCGCTAAAGAATACCTCCAACCCAGGCTTCCTTTCTCCGCTCCCTCGGTCTATCCATGGCTCAGGAAATCCACAATAGGGGAAATCTTCTCCTTCCTTCACAAAATTACCATTGAGAGTTTTTCCATTCTTGGGGACGCATTTGTCATCCTCTTCAGTGTATCCTAGCCCTCGCCGGTTGGTTTGTATGTGAAAATCCAGGAATTCAGCTATCCCTTCTCCCTTTCGGCCTAGCCCCATCCCGGGCATATACCCCAGCTTTCTCATCATATGGGTCACGATATGGCTAACCCCCTCCCCAAAGTCGGGAGACACCTTCTCTCTTCCAGTTTCCTTCCTTTCAATCACCTGTACCAGCTCAAAACCTCTCCATTCCAACTCTTCGCTTCCTTCCTTCACTCCTAATATTTGCCCAGTTATTTCTCCGTCTCCATGGATCACTAGAACTCCCTCATCCCAAGGCAATTTTATTTTCTGGTGCACGGTTGAGGGAACAGCTTGCAAAGGGTGTAGCCAAGTTCTTCCCAACAGCAGGTTGTAGTTGGCGGGAATGTCCATGACGCAGAATTCCACCATTGACTCAATGGGCCCTATTTTACAAGCGGCCTTGAAAGTTCCCATCACACTCCGACAGCTGTTGTCGTAACCCCTTACCGTCACAACAGAAGGTATCAAGTCCTCCTTGCCAACCCCTAGCTTAGTCGCGGTGCGCATCGGGCAAACATTCAATGCTGACCCATTATCGACCAGAACTACAGGTATTTTCAAATCCCTACATTCCACCGTGACATAGAGTGGCTTGGCATGCTCTGCCCCTTCAAGTGGCAAATCTTCATGGGAAAAGGTCATCACAGCCTTGCTCACCGAGCTGACTCCCATAAGTGATAGAACTTGCTCCGGTGTGGTTTCCATTGGTACTTCTTTCTTTGCCAATGCATCCAGTAAAGCCTGGCGATGTTTCTTTGAGGCGATCAGCAAGCCCCAGATGCTTATACTTGCTTGTGTTTTCTTTAACTGCTTCAGTATCCTGTCCTCCTCCTCCTCGTTTTGCTGCTCAATCCTTTCTCTTACTTCTTGGTTCAATTCTCTTCCGGGATGATCCCCTTCCAGATAATTAGGCTTGTAATGCCTCCCCAAGCGGGTTAAATGCATGAAATCCTTCTTCATTTCTGCCCAAATATCTTCCTCTCCACTATCATAATCTTCCCATGGAGCCTTCTTCATGCTGATCATGAGAATGAATTGTGACGGATCCTCCATTGCCTTCGTATCACTAACCATATTCATGTAGGCAGGAGGCGGTGTGTTTCGATAATTGGGAAGAGGGTTGTTCTGAATATTGGGCTTGTCGCCGCCTGGAAGAGGTAGCTTACCTGAATCAATCAGGTCTTGGATTTCATTCTTTAGGCGCATGCAATTGTCCGTCTTATGCCCGATCCGCTGGTGGAAGTCGCAAAACTCATTCTGCCTCCAATACGAGGGAATCGGGTTCGGCAGTGCTCTTGGTTCCAAAGGCTTCAGATAGTCCCTTTTGCTCAAGTTGGCCAAGGCTTTGGACAACGGGACTCCTAAGTCATGGTACACCCTTGGCGCTTTTGGTGCTGCTGGTGCCTGCTGGATGGCTCCCACTGTGGCTTGCGGCTGGGTTCCTCCACTAACTCTAGCACTTCCACTTCCACCACTACTACCGGAACCGTATACTTTCTTCTGCCTATTCATCTGACCGCGGTGAATAGCATCCTCGATACGAGTTCCACACTGGTATAATTGTTCAAAATTCATGACAGAGGAAGTCAACATGCGATCAAAGTACACGGGTGTCAGGTTCCTCAAAATGATGTTTGTCTGATCAATCTCTGTTGGCCTATTTACCATCTTGACAGCTTTAGCCCTCCAGCGAGTCAGAAATTCTGAGAACGTTTCATCCATCTTTTGCCTAGTCATTTCCAAGTCCCGCAGAGTGACATCTAACATAGTGTTGTACGCATACTTGTTTGTAAATTCTGAAGCCAGTAGTTCCCAAGAGTCCGTGACTTTCGGATCAAGCGCATAGTACCACTTCGAGGCATCTGCCGAGAGAGATAAAGGGAAGGCGTGCAACACTTGATCGGCGGTCAACCCTCTCATTCGGGCAATGCTCAAGTACTGGCGCAAATGCTGTTTAGGGTCACCGGTGCCATCGAACTTTTCATAATCGGCTATTTTGAATTTCGGAGGGAGTTGCACCTTAGAGTCGGCCGTAATCCCTGCCATAGAATACATGTAATCATCCATGCCTTGTGATTTCTGCCATGCTGTTTGCATTCGGTCCATCCGAGCTTTTCATCTCAGCGTTCTCTGCCGCCAACTTTTCCACTTTGGTGTCTTTTTCCTTGGTTTCTTTCCTTTTCAAGTAGTCCTCATAATCATCATCTTCCCACTTCGGGTGCTCCTCCTCATTAACCTTGGTCTCTCCTTTCTCCTCAGTTTCGGGTGGTTCTTCTGCTCTCCCTTTCCCTTTCTCGAGCTTAGTAACCCGGTCCCGCATTTCATTCATGAAGCCCTTCATCTCGGTTCTATCGCTCCTCATCTGTTCAAGGATATCAGCCAAAGTCACCTGTTCTGCCATTCTTCCAGCCGGGGTTCTTCTTAATCTGTTAGTGGTCGGAGATCGAGCCCAAACACTACTCTGTGCTTCTCTCCCTGGTGAATCAATCTTGCTGAAACAGGAGTTGAGCGTAATGAGCACATGTCCATTAAACTTTCCCCCCTAGCCCAATCCGAATACCTTCAAACCCTTATCTAAACCCATTGCTAGAGCCTTGTCATGTTCACTAGATCTTCCAAGGGTCTATGATGGGCAGACATTAATTTACGAAGTCGAACATCATTCTACCTTTGGCCCGTCACAAGTTCACACATATCTCACATGCTCACTTTGGATCCAAGCCCATTTCATTGTTTCCATTTGGATAGGCTTAGTCCAATTACAAGATCACATTTTTTTACCTCTCACTCATCAAGCCTTGGGTAGAATGATATTGGACTTCGATGTTCAATTTTAGATGGGTTGTGTTTATTCATCATAGAGGTCTGTTCCTAACTCTCAGCAGGTCTACGTGGTCCATCAGCTTTCTTTGTTTGAGCCCGTCATGCTCACACCTTGCACCTCATTTGGATTCTAGGCCCATTTTGTTCATTATTTTGGTTATCATCATTTTCTTTTCTTTTTTCTTTTTTTTTTTTCAATGGGCCTAGGTCCACTACAATAGCGCTCAATCTTCCCTCAATTCGGGCTCAAACTAGAAAGCTTATGTACAACGTGGGCCTCGTCCCGTACCCGTGCTATACAAATGAGTATGGATGCAACATGACATGCGATACGGCATACATTCAAGCAAGGCTATGCAAAGGTCTTGGGGGACACTAGTGTGGTTGGTCAATGGGTACTTCTTCTTCAAGGGTTACCCAGGCTAGGGTGCTCAAAGAGCGACCCGTTAGCGTACTCACTAGCTTATTACAGGCTAGTGGCACAGGCCGTGGGTTGATGGTGCTGAATCGAGTTGCCCATAGGAACTAAATGGAACCCGGGTCTCTAATCAGACTGCCATCGAGGGATAACAAGTGCCAAATATCGTACGCTGTTAACACCCCATTTTGTACCGCCTAAATATTTCGAATCCACCCTTTTAAGCCCGGTGATGAAGGGTAGCCCAACTTGAAATGACTAACAAGTGATCTCCAAAGAGCTGATGTGGTCGCAGCTGCAGCCTGGCCCAAAGAAGCCCAGCCCATTACTTTGTGCGTACGCACCTTTAATTTGTGCGTACGCACCTTACATTTATGCGTACGCATGTCAATATTCCAGTATTCGAATTTTTTCCCCCATTTCCCCTGTTGCCTTATATGGATGGAGCCTACTGCACATCCAGCCTGTGACGGCTGAGAACCAGAGAAACCCTAGTTCCTTACCCCGAAACCCTAATTCTTCGCCTATAAAAGGACCACTTCCGCATCAAATGAGGGGAGGCTTGGCCACCACCACTTTGAAAGCTCCACAAAACCCTAAGGACACTTAACCTAAAACTAAAAAGGCGGCGGCTGCGATTACAGAGGCTCGAAGGAGAGATTCTTGTTAGTGCATTCATTGGGATTCACCCAAAACCTGAGGGTAACGTCTTTTATGATTCAGTTCTTTGAATGTTAGAATAATCACTAATTATTCCTCCAAGTATATTTTCTATCATGCGTATTTTATTTGAATGCCGTGATTTCAGATTTATTCAAGTGCTTTCAATCAAATGTTGCATGACCGGATCTACACTTTATATTATGTTCTAGCATGTTTAGTATCATTTAAATATGTCTTTGCATGTTAATCGATGTAATGTTTAAAGTGCATAAATTCGCGGTTAGATTCAGGGTGTGATAATGACATGATAGGATATTTGCATGTAATTAGGGTTCTGTAATCTGGATTAAAATAGCATGTGCAATTTCAGCATGTTTTCTGTTATTTTCGAATCTGCCATGAAATGTGCGTACGTATAAATTAAAGGTGCGTACGCACCTTGTGTTTGTGCGTACACATATCTATGATGCTGTGCTAACCCATTTTTGCAGGCAGCGATAAATCCTTCTTCTTTTCTTCTTTCACAGCCACTGTTTATTCTGCGCACCAATTTTATTTTCTGTTTAGTTATTTATTTATATATTTTTATTCACATAATGTCATCCTGTGTGCCATTTGTTGTTTGAAATATCTGTCGCATGAATAGGGGTTGAACCCAATTGATCTTTCTCGTTAATTAAAGCCAATAAAATGCGTGTGGAGGCCGGATTCAGCCGGGCGTTGTCGGGTGCCTAACACCTTCCCGACGACGTACCTTAACTCCGAACCTTGATTCTCTTGGTAATGACGAGTGGGCCTCTTGCTAGGGGTCAATCGGTTCCCGGGGCCCAACCGGGTGGCGACTCCCTCTCCGCCCTAATCACACCCGTGGTTAGCGGCGTACTCCCGAGCCGGCGTGGTTCAGGACGCGGCGCTCACATACGCGTGTGTGCAATTTCGGTCTTATTCAATTAAATTTCCTAATTAATTAAAGCCAATAAATGTTTCGGAATCTAGCTCTCTATCCCCAGTGGAGTCACCATTGTGAGCGCCGTGTCCTTTCACCACGTCGGCTCGAGAGTACGCCACTAACCACGGATGATTAGGGCGGAGAGGGAGTCGCCACCCGATTTTGGCCTCGGGAACCGATTGACCCCCAGCAAGGGCCCAACTCGTCATCACCCAAAGAATCAAGGTTCGGAGCTAAGGTACGCGGACGGGAAGGTGTTAGGCACCCGTCTGCGCCCGGCTAAAATCCGGCCTCACATATACTTATTGGCTTTAATTAAAAAGGGTTTAATCAAACTTGACCACTATGCAGACAACTAGGTAAAATCAAATAAAGGCATGCAATGATGAAAGATAAAAAGGATTTAAAGAGAAATATTGCATATACACACATATAAGAGAAAGGGGGTGAAATCAACGGAGAACTTACACTGCCTGTAAGAGAGAAAAGAAGATTAAACTGAAAAAAATAAGGTCATGCACGTACGTGCATACCCTAAATGAAATCCATGCGGAAATGCAAATCTAAACCTATTGTGCAATTATCATACCTGTGTGACACTACGAATGATCAGGGTATGTACAGAAATCATCTAAACATGCTTTGAAAACATAAAAAAAACAATCTAGATCTAAATGTCGAGATACGACGTATGCAAAAGAAATGACAGAGGACCTATTTTAGATCTATGAACGTAGAAATGAATTTATGTTGAGTCTAAATGCATCATGTATTCAGGCAGTAAATGAAAAGATGCATAAGATGTACATTTCATGCAATATTCTAAATAATATCATCAAATCATTGAAGGAAAACGAAATTGAGGGTTAAGAACCGTTACCCTCAGGGCGGGCAGCAACAGCGGTTCCTTCGTCAATCCTACTCTCCGGACTTCCCGTAGACACAGCCGCCAATATTGGTTTTTTTTAGAGTGGTCGTTTGGTAGTCAAAATCGGATCCCTTCTCTTGAATGAAAGCCGGGTATTTATAGGCGGGGATTAGGGTTTGATTCGGAGGTTTCTAGGGTTTCCCAGCCGCCACTGAGCAGCTGTCAGCGTGGGGGCTGTATAAGGTAAGAGGCAATTTCGGGGGGAAAGAGATGGAATTCAAAAAGAGAGGGCATGATCGTACGTGCATGGTCTATGCACGTTCGTGCATATCCCATGCACGTACGTGCATGGGGTATCGAACCAAGGCCAAAGGCCTGCTGTGTCTTCGTGAGTCCTTCGGGCGTGCTTGCGATGGTCCGTTGGCTACTGCCCTTCATCATCGGGTCTCAGAAAGTGGCTTGAGGTGTCAAGTGGTACAAAATGGGGTGTTAACAGGTCTTATGAGTCAATTTGAGCAAACCAAGAAAGGGTCTTTTAGCCAACCCAAACCATTACGAGCCAAATTGATCTTAATCCATTAATTCATGAAATTGAACCTATATATGGACTCTATATAACCATATGAACTTGATGGGATGACTCGGGATTCATTCCAAGGTCAAATGGAAAATATACGGCTTAAAAGACGATTATGCCCTTAAGGTCGCAAAAGTTCTTATTGACCATCGAGATGAACTCCAAATCACTTCAAAATTCATACACATGATATTAAATGCCATAGAAACTCAATGCAAAAGACTAGACTCAAAAAGGACTCAAAATCCTACATGAAATGATATGTCCTAGCTAAAGTGACAAAAATGGGGTGTGACATGCAAAGAGCATAAGATAGTCATCGATGAACGCCATGACAAAGAAGGCCATGCCTATTGGCATTATGCTGGCAGCACCCATAAAGAAATTAACGATTGCTGTTACATGTGTATAATCAAGCTTCCAAACGTCTGTTATGTATGGCATCATCACCCAGAGGGCACAACCCGCCCATATGTCAACCCACACCAGAACTACCATGCAAGAGACAAGAAGCAGAGCGGTGTAAGTAATGTTAGTTATTTATTTCACAATTTATTGTTGTAATCTCCAACATAAAGAGTGTTATACTTTTAAGCCTAATAACCAAACAGTTCCAATTAACGTGGCTTGGTAGCCTTGGTGGATGCCCATAAACCTTGGGGCTTTTCCAGTTATCATGGGCATCTTTTTGGGCTAGGATAGAAGGGAAATTGTCTATTTCTTTGGGCTTCTTTTGTTTTGTTAGAATTGATCCCAGGGAAAGTTTTTTCTCAAACGAAAGAATAAATTGAGATGCACCTAAAGCTAATTGGGGAGACATTATATATTTTGCTCAAGCTTTTTGGTAAAAACTGTTCTTGGACATATATGAACTATCCATTTTTAAGCAACTTTAAAAACATTTTCCTTTCCTTTCCCTTGCACTTTTCATTGTGCATTGACATGTTCTGGGAGATGTTATCGTGTGACTTCTCTAGAACTCGCTATTGTGAACAACAATTTGACGTGGTAAGTGGCAAGATATTACTCTAGTCCATTTCAGAAAGTATCTCGAGTGAAATTCAGTTACCTGAGATTCTGACAAAGGATGCCATTGTCCAGCTACCACCTCTTCTTTCTGTAAAATAATCATCTCAAATTCTTCGAATATACTCCATATATTATTTTGTATTTATATATATATATATTGAATGAATGCTAGATAAAATGACAAAGAGAATAGTTTGAAGTTGCAAGCACATCAATTCCCCAAAAGGAAAAAACATATATACATAATGGAAGTAATAAATAAGCTCAAGTATTTACAAATTTTGTTATTACATTATTTTTTTTCTTTTTACCAAAATAAATAATTTAGCTCAAGCACAGATGATTTAACATTCTGCTATTTGCAACTTTGAAGACCTGACAATTTTCAAAAAGATGCCTACCTTCAACAAAAAGAAAAATTTAGAATCTCAAAGAATATGGCACTCAAACCTCTGTAAGTGTATGAGAGACACACAGAGAGAAAGAGAAGAAGAAGAAGAGAGAGGTTTCTAGGAAGAGAGAAGTTATGTTTACTAATTACTATAGGAGAGATTACAGGAACCTGGAAAAATACCAACCATTCAGATAGCCAGAAGTCCAAAATCATAACCAAACTCATGCCTTGTTAAAATCATAACCAAAATCACATCAGTTATTCAGTCGAGACGTTTAAAAAAGGAGACAGCCCAAAATATTTTACTGAAATGCATTATTAAATTTACAGTCTGAAAAACATGAATATATACTGTCAAAAGTAACCAGCTCCACAGATGCATACCTTGTTCATAAACAGCATTCCATCCACTTTTGCTGATCTAGAGGCTGAAGAAGCACCAGCATTGGAGGGCTGAGGCTGACAGGTACGAATTGTCTTCACACTAACAAAGAACCAATTAATGGTTAAATGTCCAGCATTATTATAAGCATAGTTTATAGAAAAAAAAATAATATATACAATTCTACTAAAAATTGTCTTCTCACCATATTAATTATGGTTTTGTCAATTTGTGTAGCTGTTGCAGCATGTCAAACTCAAAAATTAGGTGATATTGTTAAATGCATTCTATTAAATATAAGAGACGATTAGAGCTAAGTAGCTAACCTGCAATTCCAAATCCTTTGCTTTAAGCAAGGCATCCTTGAATACAAGCTCATGTTGAAGTGATTTTAGCTGAAATAAGCAAATACCAAAATATTAAAAGAGCACAGACGCAATTTGGAGGTATACGAACTAATGAATTTCATTTGAGGCATAACTTGGCAGTTTTGGAAAAGTTTACCTTTTCTTATCATCATACTTGTTCCTCTTTGTGACCAGTTTCCTTAGCGCGGAGTGTGTCCATTGCTTCTCTACTTCAAAAAATGTTCAGAATATTTTCCATTTACAACTTAAAAAGCTGAGGGACCTGATAATCAAACATTTCAATCCACAATCTTAGTGGTATTATATATATTATACTTTCAAAATTAGAACCTAAAATAAAGTGCAACTAATAAAAACTATAAGAACATTGGACACACAAACGCAGCCGAACTTCATCATACCTCTCCCTAGAGGTAGGAGAGTAAAACAGAGGTAAAGTGTCTCCTCAAAAGCATATATCATCCATTTATACTGCCATTAATGTGAACTATTTTCCCAAAGCATCCAACAAAGGTTACAACATGACACGGACACCCCGACACAGCAATTCCTAAAAAAACCAAGACACGACAATATCTATATATATATATATATATATGTAGCATTATAGCTTTATTTTCCAATTGAAAGATAGAGTTTAAAAGAAAAAAAGCACATAACAAGCAAGACATTCAAAAGTTATAATGAGACATAAGTACATAACAATAACATTCAAATATTCAACTAATCCTTGAAAAGTTTAAGTAGACAAGCACACAGCACACCACTATTTTCAATACAAAACATCACACCACATCCAACAATCAAATATTCAAATGACATAGAAAGTAGCCCACAAACAAAAAAGATAGCTTTCTGCCTTCATCCCTCCTTCTAGATCTCCTCTTTCTCTCTGTCCTTCTCGATCGACTCTCTCTCTCTCTCTGCTTCGAGGTCTCGATCGCCATTAGCTGCTCTCTTTCTCCCTTTCTCTCAGTTACTCTCTTATATATGTCTTACCGTGTTTCCTCTTGAGGTTACTGCAGTCCCAAATAGGGATGTCTTACCGTGTTTCCTCTTATTTTCACGCGCGAGGACCCTGTATGACCTGAGAGGATTATTCAATTTAAAAGACTGATGTTATGAGTTATCAGATATGGCGGATGATGTTATGGATTGCTAGATATGGCGCATTATGTTATGGATCATTTACATGTTCTCCCGTATTTATTTTAAAATTTTGTGATATGCAACCCCTTTCAATATCATTTCATTTAAATATTCAAAATAGTTTTTATACCTTGATATACAGCTTTGAAAAATGTAATCTATTGAATTTATACTCATGCCTATTTTAAAAAAAAAAACATTTTTCGCAAATTATGAGCAAGGTAACGATGACTCATATGAGGAGGCATCGCATTGGAGTTAGCATGGGCATTTCATGATGAATGAATGTATTATTTATGGTCTATACAGTACTTAAACAGACTTTTTGTACTCTATATGTGTAGATTGACGGTAAAACCTTATGGGGTTGAATGCCAACTTAAATTTTATATTTTGAATCGTGGATGGTTATGAATTCTGTTTAAATTGCACAGGTTTTTTTTTTTAAAGTCGAGAACTTGGTATGTTCTATCTACAGATGAGACCATGCCGGATTTTCTTAAAAATATTTCTTTAAATTATGATTTTTAATTACAAACCATCCTCAAATTTTATATAATTTAGATTTTATAATTGACACATCATGGCCTATTTTCTGGGTTGTGACAAATTATATTTCAAAATCCATTGTTTAAGCCTCTATTTGGTTCATGGATTCTACTAAGGAAAAAAAAAAGGAAGGGAAAAAAATGAGGATAGAAAATGAAAGGAAAAAATAAAATCATATCAAGCCAAAATTATTCCAATGTTTATTCTTCTTCCAATTTTCCAATGCAACCAAATAAAGAAAAGTACAATTCCTTATATATATATATTTTTTTCCCTTGATAAAATCCGCAAACCAAATAGACCCTAAATGAATTTTTTTGATCTGTATTTTTATGTTACAAAAGAGGAGAGTCAAACCCCTGACCTACTTGTCACACCCCAAACCCAAAAGATTGGATTTGGCGGCATGATTGTCATAACCCACATAGGACTAAGTCCCACATAGGCTAGACCACTTAACAATATCAATCTATGATAAATTTGTCTCTACTAATCCATGCATAATAAAATTCAAACCATAGCATAACTAAAATCTCAACAATTAATTGAAATAACTAGATAAATCCATATTCATCAAAATAAATTGTCTCCTCCAATAATCTACTACAACGTCCACTGAAATAATAAATAAACTAATTCTTCTAAATATTAAAATAAAAGTTCTAGTTTAACTAGAAGATCAAGCCATCGACTCCCTAACTCTTCGCACGCGGAAGCCACTCACATTAAGCTAATCATCTGTGGGGAAGAATATAAGGGGTGAGCATAACGCTCAGCAAGAAAACATTACACAATATATATAGGAAGAGGTCAAGCATATTCGCACGATTGATTTAAAAAAAACATGAGTAACAAAGTGACAGAGTTTTTACAATAAATCATTTCTTTCAATTCGATAGGCATATAAACTTTTAAAAGTAATTCGCTTACTTTCAATTCAATAAACAATGACACGGAAACACTTTCGATAACAATTCATTCAATAAATCACTTTAAAATCACTTATCGATAATACAAAATCAATAAAACATTAATTCATACAAGTACTTCCTCTGGCTAGACTCACACTCAATAGGTGCCCATCATCGTGGGACTTTACACTACATCAGTACTGATGACCAACAATATTAGAATCCCCTGCTGGCATGAACCAATTTTCCAACAGTATTAAAATCCCCTGTTGGGACGGACCAATAATCTAACCAGAGTTTACACTTATACAATAAACATTTGGCAAATATTTTTCACAAATAATATGGATTCAAAACATGTATGTAAAACAATTTCAATAAATGACTATTTTTGCTTGACCCACAGTAAATAAGAAATAAACAATTTGATAATGAAACGATTTTGAAAACAATTATCCAAAAATCATTGGCTCACAAAAGGGTAATAAAAATCAGATTTATTTTTATTTAATAAACGAGGGCGATACATTGTGCAAGTTCCCTTACCTCAAGACAGTCCTTCAACAATCTAAGCGATCAAACTCTTAATAATCCCAACGCTACTAAGAACCTAAAATCAATAATATTATTTATCAATAAACCATACTTAAGCTAAAAAGTCTCTCCAGCTAAGTGGTGCGTTAAGAGTTCAACATCTAATTCTCATGGCCTTATAATGCTTACTATATTTAATATAATTAATATATACACTAACGTGGCATTAAAATAGACTCATGTTAAATTATAAATTAATAGGTTTGAATTACTTTTTAACACAGAAAAGTTACCAGTCAATCCGAGGGAAGTTGACTGTCAACAGATGTGAAGTTGACAGTCAGAATGTAGTAAAACAGCAGCAGATTTTTGTATTAACTTTCTATGCTACCCAAGGCAAAAGCAGAAGTTCACCCACTGATTTTCCCTCAAAATCAGTCCCTAAATCTGTGGGAGAGATGTTTTTGGAAGGTTGTATGCTATGGTTTGAATTTTATTATGCATAGATTAGTGGAGACAAATTTATCATAGATTGATATTGTTAAGTGGTCTAGCCTATGTGGGACTTAGTCTGATGTGGGTTATGACAATCATGCCACCAAATCCAATCTTTTGGGTTTGGAGTGTGACACTACTGATCTGCATTTTTTAATATGATTTGCCACATTTAATAATTATATAAATAATAAATAATTATTAGTTATATTATTATAATTTTATTATCTATATATATTCTTGAGTAGCAGAATCCATGTGATTAGCAAGTGACACATTTTTTTTTAGAACTTATTATAAAACGAAAAGATCTCTATTGAACCCCCCCCCCCCCCCCCGCCCGCCCCGGGCGCCATGTTTAAAGATCCACCTTCAATAAATTCGAATCCGGGTGGGGGTGGGGCCATGATTTGTCTTCTTGTTGGATTATCAATTGCCCCGTCTTTATGGTTGTGAGGATGAGCTGTTTAATTTGATTGGCATTTTGCCAAGAGCTTATCATTCAACATTTTTGGGTTTTACTGACTGATCATGTGAGAGAGAGAGAGAGAGAGAGAGAAAGGGCTCTGAATTTTATTTTATTTCATTTTTTGGGAAAGGGGATTATCATGGAAAAAAAAAACAAAGCACCAGTCATTGTATTGTTAAATTCTTGAATTATAATGCAAAAAACCCCCTTTTTGATCGTAAAATCTGTCTATATTGCATCGTTTTTATTGAGATTTGAAGGGCATCTGTCTCAAACTCTCAATCCTATTAATCTCTCAATGAATGAAAGAATTATACATTGTGTTTCTTGTCAGTCCAGAGTAATAAAAATAATATGTGAGGAGAGTAGAGCTTTACATGAATATTAATCTTGATAAAAAAATAAATAATAAATAATAAATAATAAATAAAAAAAAACACCAATAGCTTGGTAGCCTAGCTAGTCACATTTCTTCATTTTCTATGGGGAGATTTGGATTTGAGTTCTAGATGCAATCGTTGTTTAGGTTTTTGTTCCAATGGGCAGAGCGTGGTATGTATGGTGGTTAAGAGTAAAAAAAATAAATAAAACAATAAAGTAAAGGAAAAAAATGAATTTTCACTCTGGCTTGAGTCTTTGACCATTCTTAATCAACCTTATGTTTAATATAAACAAAGCACATATAATCACATTTGGCACTACAAGTGGCTTATTATTACTATTTTTTTTTCTTTTATTATTTTCAACAGCTGACTTTTTATCTCTTATGACTGACTCTATCAAATGCAATTGTTAGTCTGTTAGAAATTAAAATTGAGATAAAATGCAATTGCATATTCACTTACACCTATTTTATGAGTATAATACGAGTATTTACTAACTCGGTTACCTATATATGTACGTGTATTATATGCATATTCACTTACTATGCCCCTTCTTCCCGAACTTTAAAATCTCTTGGAGGGTTTTTGTCATTGATTATTACTTGGAAATAAGCATTTGCCATGCACCGTGGTTGATTTAAGCCAAGGCAAATTTATCGCAATTGTAAGTTTTAGTAAACTACTTTTTCAAAACTATATTTTCTTTTAGACTAACTTGAGTGGTATGTGCCAAATTTTTTTATATCAATGTCATATTTTGGCTTGCTACAACCAATGGCATGATGTTTTGTTTTGACACAACCAGCATTCTTCCTTTGACAAATTACAATTCCTTTATTTATTAATTGTCATTCTTTCTCATTTGTCCAGTACGCGGTCTCGGGTTTTTTATTTTCTTGTACATTTGTTGTTTGAAATATACTAACTTACTTATCAAAAAAACAAAAAAAACAAAAAAAATATCTCACGTTCAAGCTTATAAAAAAGTATTGATACCCATTTGTTGATATGAGGCGATTATCTTCACCCCTCAACTTTGTTTTAGGGTGGTTATTGTCACCGCAAAAAATTCTTTGAATCCCTACTTATTTTAAACTTCTCAAGATTTTATGAAAAATTAAAAGAGACAGAGACAGAGAGATGCATGATATGAACAATTATGAACATCTTTATAAGGTCACAAAATAAAATGAAAGAATTGTGAACAAGACAATTATTATTAACTGGCTCCAGTTTGAGTCCCCTCCCCAGTTGTAGTAAAACCTTGGGGAACAATTGTTTGAAAAAAAAAAAATAGAACATAACTCAAAACTTCTAAAGGGTAGCCGTCTCTTAGCTAAATTTGTCAGGAACAGTTTTCACACATTCTTCTATGCTTCACTTCCGATCTCAACTGCGTAGTGGCCCAAGTCCCTCTTCTGCACAAGAAAAGCAACGGGGTGAGTATAACATTGATTAGCAGAAACAAAATATGCAGCAGCATTTGAAGGGTTTGTTTGAAAGCAAATCCAGTAAAGGATGACCCCAAATTAAATTTATCCAAAAAAAAAAAGTTTTAGTAAGCTTCTTGATCGTGCTACTATTCTTTTAGGAGAACTTGAAAATGGATATAAGGAGGATAGATTGTGAACTACCTCCACCATTTTTTTCATAATTAAAGGTATAAGAAAAAAATAATAATGATAATTCATCAATAAGAAGTGGTAGAAATTGCTAGTCATTAAGTCATTCTTGTTCTATTGGACTCTTAAAGTGGGTTTTTCAGGCTTTCTTGATTCAGACTCTCTACCTGCCTTGATTCAGACTCTCTACCTGCCCTAGTAAGGCAGTAATGGAGGTATGCGTGGTGGACCATTGCTTGTGGGGTTAGTTTTTGTTTAAGTTATTTTTCTATTTTTTAGTTGTTTTGTTGTTCTCTTTTCTCCACTTTTTTTTTCTTCTTTCTTTTCTGTTGTATGGTCTCCTTACAAACAAACTACAAAAAAAAAAAAAAAAAAAAAAAAGGCTAGTGGTGTCAGGGGTGTTTTGTGTTGGTAGGGGTGTTTTGTGGCTGGAGTTTAGGGCGAGCTTTGATTTTTGAATTTTGAGTGTAAACTTAGTTCATCTTAAATTCTTAATATAATATTGGTTTTGTGTTGATACTCTATACCCCACCCTCCCTCACCACTAGGCTAGTCCTTGTGGCTCAATATAATAATGGTTTTTGCTGATTAAAAAAAAAGTTTAAAGCCATGGAAGGGGCACTAAACGTGGGTCATATTATCACACTCCAAAAGAAGAGAGCACCAAATGTATTTATTATGAATGAAAAGGCATAAGAAGAGAATACCTGTGACAACATGCGTTGCTTGTTCAATAACCGTGTCCCTGCCTTCTTGAGAACAGAGTTGGGTGACATGTAAATTCTCTATAAGCAAATAAGAACATGTGAAGATTCAGACTCAACATGATACATAATGTTTTCTCTGATAATTGAAGGAGAAAAGAGAGACGAAAAATATATAAAGAATTAAAAAAACAAAATTATAAAAAATAAAAAAATAAACAAAAAATAAACAACAAAAACATTATTGTTACAATTAATAAACAAGAAACTTGCTTCAACAATTCAATACCAGGAAACATGTGACATTGCAAAAAAAATTATTATAATAAGCTGCCCATCAAATATTTTCTTAAAATCAACATGTTCAATGGAAACCAACTAAACATGACATTTTTTTTTTTTTTTTTGTCAAGGAATGATTTCGAGTGAAACCTATGCAAGTTGCACCTTTCTTGCTAGTAAATAGATGGCTAAAGACCATGATCTCATGGGCAGAAATAATAAAATAGCAAAGACCACCATCATAATTCAAGATGAAGAACAATCAAAATGTATAATATCTTATTAGTAACTTTCATGAGCATGGAAAATGCACCTGATAGCAATCTCTATTCCTCACTTCAGGTAGGAAAAATTGAACAGAAACCTACAAAGTTCAACACGCATTAGACACAGATGAATCTTACAGAATGAAAAAGATTAGCATATGCCTAAAGTTTTAAAGAACCTCAACAAATTGAAGTGTTCAATTTAAAAGTTAAATTTTCTTTGAAAGACCCCAAAAAAAAAAAAAAAAATTGCAAACTCAAGAATCCACTAGTTACATGTAGAAAACAAAGCAAACTCTCAATAGCTTAGCCAAAAAGAGTAAAGGAGCAAAAAAACTAAAGGCATGTTGCTAGTAACATTGAAATGAAATGGCAACCACACAAAAAAATAATTGTACATTTAGGAGTGTAAAAACAAACCTCTTCCCTGTCAGATATAAACTGCTCGTTGTCAAATTGATGCTTTCTTACTGGTGTAAACTCGAAGACATCATGAAGAAGTTCGTTTTCCTATCAAACAATCAAAGATTTTATTCACACCATAGAATAACAGTTACATCACCAAGGAAATGTAGAGAATATGGTACAAGGGGAAAAACCAACCAACATGTGTGTGACAAATCCTCCACCAAGGAAACGCTTCAGAAAGTTGAGCTGTTGAAAGATTATCAAAAAAATTTTAGAGTGCAAATATATATAGTGTAAGAGAAAATACTTGTGAGAAAAAAGAGTAGTAATACCTGCATTGATTGGGACCACATTGATAAAGTGAGTCTTTGTCCACCAATCTTCATAGAGATTTCAGGACAATAACCATCCTGATGTTCAAATGACTTTTTAGTATACCAATTAAATTGCACAATTAAATTGCACAATTAGAACAAACAAAGCAGTACCTGGAAAAATTTCAAATCATTCCAACATCCATTGCGTAAATTGCCAATAGCTTTACTAGATGAACTTTCACCACTTGCTTCCGCAGAAATGTTCCTTACTTGCTCCAAGAGCCAATCCCTCAATGCTTGTATAGATGAATCTCCATTCATGGAAGTATTCCTTTCATGAATCAATTGATCGGTAGAAACCTTTGCTATGCTTGAGAACTTCTCCAAAGAACCTATTTCAATAATCAACGCTAGGGCTGCACGAGCAGCAACTTGGACAGATTTATCATTTCCCTTTAATTCATCCAAAAAGTAAGATATTGCCCTGTATCATATTTACAAACATACAAGTTAGTTATTTACACAGCTGCCCACCCATCAAATTAAAGTTATGCTCATAGCAAAAGAAGCCATGGAAATATTTTATAGTTCCACTTTACCCTTGCCAGTATTTGTGATTCAGCTTCCACCCGTCGATTATTGTGAGAAGAAATGACCAGGTAGAAATGGCAGCACATAGATCATCTGCTGAACGTTTGCGTATAAATACCTAAGAAGTAAAAAAGTATCATTAGAGCTTCTGTTGAAAAGAACAACATTAACATCAATCAGTCACTTCGCTGATCAAGAACAATGGATGGAGTACTATAATAGTGACATTCGGTACTCAATATTAATTCTTATCATTGGGATGATTCAACATCTGGAACTTATCAGGCAAGTGTAGTAAAAAATTTGTGAATTCAGTAGTTTGAATAAATTGAGAAAGAATATTGAAAATTTACTTAGAAACATATCAAGAATGTATTTAAGAAAGTATCCACACAGTAGCAACTGCTATCCTTCTGGGATTACAAAGCAAAATCGAGAACTTAACCTACAATTCTATGATTGTTTGCACAATTCCCATCATTAATGAAATGACCAAATTATGGAGTCATTAATACGGAGTCACTAATACAAATATTGGACTGCACATACTTAATGAAAATTTCACATACTATTCATGACTTATTCTAAAATTAAGAAATTTTCACAATGATTACAGTTAGATCAGATGATTTTAAGATATAGAGGTATCAAATAGAGTACATACATTAGAGCCCTGATGAATGAATTTCCATATGATTTGCATCGATCTTTCAATCTCCTCAGTATTATTTCCACCGATGAAAGTCACAATGGCTAAACAATCCAATATCTACAATAAAGTAGTACATAGTGAGGGAAAAAATTAATTTTGTTTTCATAAATATATCCTAGAGCTAGAGATAACTATGGGATTTAAATAAAAAAAAACTTCCACTATTATAGATATAAATGATACCTCGAAGGTCTCAGACCCAGATTTGAGAGCTTTTGAAAGGGGAGCAAGTGATTCTTCATAGAGTTCATGTGCATTATCACCACTACCAATGGTGATGGCCAACAATCCTACAAATGGTTATAAACGAAATTCAATTAAAAGTGAAAGCAAGAAACAGAAATAAAAACACGATTTGCGACCAATGGACTAACCGATTACATGACAAGCTAAAGAAATCTCCTTGGAAGAACCCCGTTTTATGGAATTCAGGCATCGATGCATCAAAGTAGCAAAACTAAGAGAAAATAAAACGTTAGATGACTGATACACTCATGTCTACTTGGAGAAGTAAAACTTTCATTATATTTCATAAAAATTGAACTACAAAACCACCTACGTAGATGCATACTTGGGGTGGAAGAAGTAGATTGTCACGAAAGTTTTAGAATATATGTACGAGCAACAATTGATATTCTAGTTTTTTCTTTTAAAAAAAAAAAAGTTTATATTTCACTAAGTCCGATATGTCCTACAAAGGCATCAAATCAGAAAATTTATCATCAAAGAATTAGAATGCTGCCACTCAAAATTTTTATAAATTCTATTCAATTAAACATCATACAGAAAGAATTCTATTTAAAGGAAGAGCTTACTCTTTGCCAGCAACCAGGGTCAAGGTATAAATATATTAAAAGAAAACTGTTTCATCAAAGAAATAGATGGAGAATCACAAAGAGATTGCTTACTTCTCTTCTGCGAAGTCAAGCTCCAAGTTACTAGTAAAAGCCTCAATTATTGCAGACAGTGCTTCCTCTCTTGTGGATTGTCTTCACCAATAAAAGACCAAAATAACACCCACATTAAGCTAAAGTCACAAAAATTACAGAAATAAAACTAACAAGATTTGGAACTACAAGAAATATTATCAACCACACCTTTTCTCAAATAATTTCTCCAAATAGTATGATAATGGCTTGGGTTCAGAACTACATGAACTTGTAATATCATCATCACCATCATCATCATAGGCAGCAACAGCACCATCATAGGCAGCAACAGCAGCAGCTGCTCTTCTATTACTTTTATAGTGACCTACAGTAACAAATTGTTTATCATCAAATTAACATATGTTATCAAAAGTTCTTGCACATGCAAAACCACTATACATGGAGACGAGTGCATGTCCTTATTAGGGTTCGATTCAAAACCCAGGCATGAGGTACGATACTTATATGCTTTACCGTACAACTTTTTTTTTCTTTATCAGCAAGAAACAAAGTCTTATGAATTTAATATTGAAGATAAAATTACACATAAGAAGACATAACTCAACCCCATAGGCCATAACCACCCCCACAGAACACTAAAACAGAACCTATAATATTTTTTGAAATATATATATATATATACACACAAATAAAGCATCCCCACAAGTCACAACAAACCGGACACAGCATGCCATAACAAATCAAATCCCCACTAACTACTAGCCAAAATCCCAAATTACACCAACAAAACAGTCCAATTAACTGTAAAAACACCCCTTTCATACATAACTCACAATGTAATAACCCAAATTAATAGCAACCCCAACAAAACATAAATACAAGAACCATGCAACAAAGAAGCTATAGGAAGAATGGCTAGGGACATGGCCTAATCAGATTAACAAGCACTACCCCTATCACCACAAGATATCGAAAAGACGCCCTCTATCATCGGCCCCATCATAGTGCCAAAGCACAACAGCACTTCTAAACAGTAAACAGAGTCAAAACAAAGCTTGACGGACAAGCAAACATTTAGTTCTACAACAAACACCAGAGCATAGAGAAACAAAATTGCATAAACCGGCCACCTGATCTTCAATAGAATTGAAAAACCAAACGCCTCCCAAAACAAAGACAAAAATATACCCTTTTTTTTTTCAAAATTGCTGTATTTAAAAAAACAAGGAAACGATGAGCACCGAACATACAACCATTCAACCTTAATGGCCATCTTAATGTCCCTTAACCCATTAACAACAATAATTGTATACAAAGTTTTCTTGGCCCCAAAATAGAAAACGTAGACATGGGTTTTGCCTGAAACTCAATTAAAGCCCTATTGCATCAATTTTACAGCCACCAAAGCAACAGATTGAACAAAAAGTAATAGTATTTTTCTCGATCTCCAACACATTATGCTACTCCAAAAAAACACATACAAATCAACTAAAACACGAAGGAACAAATGGAAAGATTGAAAGAATGTCTTACGCTTTGCCGTCCTACGCTTTGCCATCTGTGAAGCAAGATTCTTCAAAAAGTTTGGTGTAGACGTGTGATGGGGTGCTTTTTCCTTGCAGTTTGAGCAAAATATCTTAAGTTGTGTAGTACTACGAGCTAGCGGTCTTTTGTTGGTACTGTATATGATTGAACTTGAAAGAGAGAGAGTGAGAGGTCAGTCCTATGCATAAGAAGTTAGTGGGTTTCCTTAATTTAAAAGGACTTGCATTAATTACTTCATACACAAGCCAACAAAAAAGTTTCCTAATTTACATCCTACTGCCTCACGGCTTTCCTTATCTTTGTTATCTATTGTTATTCTATAAGCCAAGAAAAAGAACCGGGTGTCGTCCGGTTTAAATTTACTGCCTTTCTTCCTCACCACAAAGCCAACCGCCCTTTCTGTAGCCACAAACAGAACCCCCCACCACACCCCGACACACCCCCCCCCCGGGGCGCCCGCCCGCCCGCGGGGACTGGATCTTCTGCCATTATATGGCAGAGAATGATCTTGCCATACTTTAAAGCAAGGCAAGACACGTGGCTAACTTAGAAATCAAACGGATCTGATTTCGTTTAATTTTTTCTTCATAGTTATCATCAAAACGATGCCATTTTGAATCCCACATCTTTTTCCTCTGTCCGGCGAACACTCTCTTTCCGACGGAGGAAGGAGAGCAAACATATATGGGTTGTGATGGGTGTTTGTATATTATATATATGTGTGTGTGTGTGTGTGTGTGTGTGTGTGGAATTTGAAGTTTAGATCGGCTATGGGGGCCTCCTGAGCTTTGAGGATTGGGGTCCTTATAGTTATGGATTGGTTCGAACTTGAAGCTCCTGTGTTTTTCACCATATGACTTTTTTTTGGGACTGATATTACGCCCAAATCCCATACCTCAATCTTGATATGACTTTTTTTTTTCTTGATAAAACGGAATAAATTTTTTTTTTGTGTTTTCCTCTACCTGGGACGGGTCAACGATGGGAGCCATGGCTCTCATCATCCATTTTAAAAAAATTTATTTCTAAAACAGATCTGTTAAGATCTCTCTATATGGTTTTTTTCTCTTATAATCTAATATGTTCATCACATGTTTCAAGATGAGAAAGGGTAGAGAGAGAGAGAGGGAATGAAGGAGTCTGCTATGGCAAGCACGGCCGTCAGCAATCCACAGTTCGCAACCCAGTAGAAGAAGAAGATAGAGAGATTGAGATTTAGGAATAAGGCCTCAAAACGTTCTCGTTTTTAGAAAGTAAACCTTGTCCATTGGATTTCATACTGAGACACGTGGCGAGCCTATAGTGAGTATGGCAAGATTATTCTCTGCCATATTATGGCAGAGGATCCGGTTCCCCCCCCCCCCCCGGCGGCGGCGGGGGACCCCTCCTCCCGGCGGGCACTCTCTGGACACCAACTAAGACTTAAGAATAGTTTAAACTTCCCATTGAATTAAAATTCACACACCATAATTATCAAAAATAAAATAAAATAAATTCACACACCATAGACTACGAAGAATCAGTCGTATTTTTCTTCCTATTCCAATTCGAGATAACAAGCAAATTGTTTCCCACCAAGCAGAAGATTAAACTATACTTGAAAAAAAAAAAAAAAAAACAATTAAGCTTCCGAACTACCTTTCAGAGAGAGAGAATTTGGCCAACTTTCTAGCACCAAGGCACCAACAGAGGCGAAGCGTCCCGACCAACTCCAAAAAAAAAAAAAAAAAAAAACAATTAAGCTTCAGAACTACCTTTCAGAGAGAGAGAGTTTGGCCAACTTTCTAGCACCAAGGCACCAACAGAGGCGAAGCGTCCCGACCAACTCCAAACAAGAAGAAAAATACAGTGTTTGTGCGCGGCGAACCACCAATCTGAGAGTTACGGTCTTATTTAAACTACGAAGAACCGAGTACTAATTATAAATAGATATAGTCGGTCCCTTTTCAAAATCCTATTCCTAATCGGAATTAATGGAATCAATTAATAGGAATGCACCTTCCTTTATTATAAACTGTTTCGGTAGGTTAAGGTCGTATTACTTTCAATTCATGGTAGATAAAAAAAGGTAGGTTAAGGTCTTATAAGTTCTCCTCCTTTGGGGTTCCACCTTTTTTTGTTAGGTAAATTGCAGAAAACCTCTCCGCAGTATAGGGTGTCACTGTGTCAACACATAACCCTTTTATGTTTTAATTTGGCCAATGTGTCACCCTTATGTTTTAATTTTTATCAATTTGCCCCCCAATCACTTGTCATTGATGAAATTTGACGAAAATTAGTCACGTGCCTACAAACGTGACATTATTAACAAACTCGTGTTGCCCAAAATGTAATTAACCCTCCTATAATTGTCAGAACCCTCGCCAGCATCATGACCAATTGGATGACTATCAACAATTGATTTTGTCTTCTAACTAAACTAGGGGGCACATTGGCAAAATTAAAACATAAAAAGGATTATGTGCTAATCTCCCGTACTTCAAGGGGGTTTTCTGCAAATTACCCTTTTTTCCCATCCTTTTAACATGTGTCATGCGCATGCGATTTATGGGACACATCTTTCTATGAGGGATTTGTGTTTAAAATACAATTTGTCAAAATTTTTAGATAAAATTCAAGCAATAGTGATGATTGCGATATGATGGTGGAAGATGGATTGTGATGGGGTAGGGGTGTGGTGATGACAAAAGGTGGTCGTAATGATTTTAAGAAAAACACAAATGCTGTCGGAATTTTGAGAAGGATTTTTTACTAGAATAATGAGATCAATTCAATAAGATTATCACTTCATAACCCTTCAAATTGAATGTTGGCTTTTTGCCATATTCATAGCTTCCAAATGTGGCTTTGGTGCCGTTTAAGAATCCCCCAAAATAGTTCCGGTCAGGCTAGCTTTATCATTTGTTAACCGGGTTTAGGGGTTTGCCAAACACCCCTAAGTCACAACATCAACACAAAAACCGCCCAAAAAAATTTTAGGGAAAATTAGTAATAACCCCTATTAGGGGTCTGCCTTCAGTAAAAAACCCTACTAAAGATTTAGTAATTTAATAACCCCTTTTTTAAAGTTTTTATTTGTGGTAAGGTAAATAAGTGATTTTATATACCAATTATACCTTTTTTTTTTATATTTCCGTATCTCTTGTATATCAGATATGGAAAAATCATATTTCCATGTTAAGATACACAAGTGTAACCGTTTTTGGGGGGATATCATATCATGGGAGAAGGATTTTGGCACCATCGTGTTTCTCTCTCTTCCAACTAGCGCTGATGAAGGTAATTCAAATTTGAATTCCAAAATTTTCTCTCTCTCTAGGCGATTGCACGGGATTTAGTTCGGATTCGAAGGTGTTCCTTGTTTCATCTGTTTCAGTCGTTTTCCCAGATTTTTGTTGATTTATCTGGAGTGTAGATGCCAAATCAATTGTGAACGTGTTCGTAATGTTGATTCCAAAAAGAACAACGTATTATATTGAAGGTTGTTCGTGAAATATCGTTGGGGGTGTGTGTGGATTTTAATATACGGATACCGCTACTGTATATGTAGGTTGTACACATATATTTTTGATAGTTTTGAGATTTTTTAGATGTTTGTATGCATTTGTCATTCGAGTATAGACTGGGCTTCATTTTGAGTTGTTTCTTGTATGTATATCATACAAGTGGATGAATAGTTCAAAGATTTTTAAGTACGATGAACTGCATTAGGGGTGGTATTTTTCATACAATTTGGTTTGCTAGGTTTTTAGAGGGAAATAGGTGTATGTTAAAAATAAGTTGTAAACAGTATCATGATACTGTCAATGGTGTATTATATGTTTATACCTTATGAGTAGTAAAGTGCTACTATTGAGAGAATGTCCTACACGCTGTAATGTTTTTGGTATATATGTGTTAGTTTTGTTTAAATTCACACAGTAAATTGATACTGTTTGTGTTGTAATTCAGATTAATATACACATTTGGATAGCAATGGATGAAAACATATGTTTAATGTGTACTTTTGGTGGGAAGACAGCTATTATGCCTGTAGATGCGCTCACATCTTTTGATGATATTCAAAGGTTTGTCTTATCAAACACATAATGGTAACTCTAGTTAATCTATTCATCCCATTTCCACAACTTTAAAAGCGGGTGTTAGCGAAGAAAATTGTGAAATTGTACTTCCACCCAACACGAGACGACTAGTGGGGAGGCCAAAGAATAGAAGGACACCTTCCAGAGGAGAGAAGATAAGGCAAATAAAATGTGGCAAATGCGGAAGGCTCAGAACCCATAATAAAAAGACATGTCAAGAACCGATATAGCATAATTTTGTGACTGTTTTTATAAGTTTTGGTAGTTTAAATGTTTTGAGTTTGTTCAAGTTAGTTTTATGACGTCCAATTTTATGGATACGGAGTGACATTATTTACATTCCTAATACACGTTGTTTACATTCCTAATATACGTTGAAATATATGATCTTAGATGCGTATATAATACCAATGAGTATGTGTCAAATGTTACTTCAAACTTACAACAGTATAGTGATACTGTTCATAATGTAAAATAACGAACAGCACTAATTTAACTTTATCACGCAAATGCCACTACCAAGTTAATTTTTCATTGGATATGTGTGAAAATGATGTTCATTAATTAGAGGTAGTTAATGCTTTAAGAGTGCTTGGTTTTCGCATTTTCAACTATCAATAGTAAAATGATACTGTTCGAAAACGAATAATGGTAACTATAGTTGGAGTACAACTTATTTGTGATGCTTTGACATGTTTTCTAACCTTATAATCTTCAATAGGAACCCACCATGTCAATTACTTTGTTGGACATATGGTAATATGATGTTCATATTTAATGCATTTGCGTTCATGGTCTTGGTATTTTAAACTATCAACAGTAAAGTGGTACTATTGCAAATGTATTGCAAATGTATTCCAATAACCATTACCACATTACAAGTTATTGTGCTGAATTCACTTGTTGGCAATCTTGTACACATCAATAATCATATTTTGTGAAAGAAATCTAAATCTTGTGCACATCAATAATCATATTTTGCGAAAGAAATCTATACTATCATTCACGAATTTCCATTTGTTATGATTTCATAACATAAAAATTAACATATTAACAATGAAAAATCAGCAACCCATGTTCGATATTCAAATGTAACTATATTTTTGTATAATAAACCAATATTCACTATTTCTTGCCCACTCCTCTTTGGTTTCTCTTGCTCCCTTTTGTTTTTGGATACGCGATAGATAGCGATTTGATTGTGATTGCCTCTTTTGCATTTAGTGTTGCTGTTTGTTTGGCCCAACTTGGCGACCATGCTTACGGTCCATCCCCAATGATTGTGCTTAACCAACCTCTCAATGGTCAACAGGTTGGATCTCATTTGGTTTTCTGTTGTTGTCCTTGGCTTCTTCTGTTTGCTTGTGCTGCTAACATCTGAACTTGTTTTTTATTAGCAATAGTAAAGTCAGAATTTGTCAATTTCAATACTGTTTTCTAATGAATTAATAACAGCAAACAGTATCAATTTACTATTGCATATAATTATACAGTACCAGTTTACTTTTGCAATAACAAAGATCATAAATATGAAATAATAATGTGAAACAATAAGGTGATGCTGTTAAATGTGTATAATTTGCCTGCTATAAATTAGTTCAATGTTGGGTCAATTTGTGGACACCAACAGTACCAATGTACAATTGAATCACTATTGAATAAATATTGAATAAACAAAAAACCTTACAAAATTTAATATTGAATAAATATTGCACATCAGTGAATTGGTACTGTTTTTACAACGATCAATTGTATATATTGCATCATATTACAACTATAGAAAAAAATTACACATTATAAATGTAATATAATATATTACTTTATACTATCTACAATAGTATTGTGATAATTTTGAGAGAAGGGAAAAGGTACAATGTGTACATTAATAATGGACTATCATGGTTTGAGATGATTTCGGACAATATCAAATTACACACATTTAAAAATATATATTTGAATATTACCAATTTACTGTTCATACGTCAATAATTAGAAGAAAATTGGAATGATAAAATAATAATATGAAACAATAAGTTGATACTGTTGGAAGTGTATAATTTGTAAAGATTATTTCACAAGAAATCATAATATACCAACAGTACCAATATATTGTTGGAACAATTGTTTTTCAGAACCACCCAATTACAAAGATCAGAAAGATGAAATAAAAATGTGCGACACTAAGTTGATGCTGTTGAATGTGTTTAATTTGTCAACATTATGTCACAAGTAGTCATAATATACGCACCAACAGTACCAATATACTGTTAGAACAATATTTTTTAGAACCATACAATAACAAAAATCAAAAATATGAAATAATAATGTGAAACAGTAAGGTGATGCTATTAAAGCGTCTCCTCTGGTAAATGAGGGATACAATGAGATTAGATAACCTTCTCACGTAGGTGATTCATGCCAAAAATCAAGTGCACCTGATGTAATTTTGCATCAAGTGCACTCTAAAACTCTTAACTGCGACTCATATTTTTCGAAACCGACCATTAGATTAGATAGCCTTCTCACGTAGGTGATCCATGCCAAAAATCAAATTAATCCAAAATCGATTGCTATTTGATCCAAAACTAACATTTTTCAATCAATAACAATTGCTCATTTATGGACATTTATGGATGAGACGGCTCTTAATTTCGGATCAACATGATTTTTGGCATGCATTACCTACATATGAATCAAAATTAATCCAATGGATGGTTTCACAAAATAAAATTCGCAAATAAGAGTTTTGAAGTGCACTTGATACAAAGTTACATCAGGTGCACTCGATAATAAAATGTCTCTCTCTATATATATATAGGGTAAATTACACTTACACCCCCTCTAGTATCTTATAATTACAAATACACCCCCTTCTCGTTTCTGAAATTACACTTACACCCCCTATTTTACAAAATAAACTACAATAACACCCGCTCAAACTAAGCACCATTAATAATTCCATCCAAATTGACTTATGTCATGTTTATTTTTTTCAAAAATTCCTAAATTACCCTTAGATACTTATTGATTGAACATTTAAACAATATAATTTTACATAATCTCACATTTATTGTTTTCCTAAACAAACCAAACACTTTCATGTTTTTCTCTAATTTGTTAATATCTTAAGCTCAAAAAAAAAAAAATGTTAATGTATTATTTATTTATTCATTTATTTTTTTAGGGAAAATTACAGATTGCCCCCTGATCTTTGAGCGGAAATCACTTTTCACCCCTGATCTTCAAAATCGGACAAATAACCCCTTCAAATTTTAAAAATATAATTTATACTTATGCCGTTAACAGAATCCATGAAATGACTATTATACCCCTGAGATATTTTCATCTAAAGATGCAAAATTACATCCTTACCCTCATTTTAATTTACACAAACAATTAGATGAAGCTTCTCAAGGAAGCTTCTGGATCCTTGGAGGAGGCGATCGGCATTCGTTTACTCCCACAGCAAACTTGCCAGAGTTACAGCGGCGTCCAAAGACGATTACTTCACCACCGTCATCTCCAACATTATCCTCGACTACGGGGAGCTCAATGGTGGGAGCTCGTTGACGTTGGTCTTTGGGTGAGATCGACGACTATGGGTCGGATCTGCTTCGACCGAGAACTATGGCGGCGATAGCTGGGCAGTTGTAGCTGACGGCGGTAGAAAGGCTCGTCGGTGGGGTTATGGCCGACGACTTGAGAAAAGGGTGGTGTGGTGGCTTGGTTGCTCTGTGTTTGGTTGGGGTTAGGGTTTTGTATATGGGTTTGGTTTTGGGTTTGGAAATGGAGCTGTGGCGGTGGTTGGAGTTTTGTATGGGTTGCTCTGAGATCGACGGTGGACGCAGGGTTGTTTATTGCACAGTGATGGTGGTCAATGCTTGGATGATTTCACAAGGCTGGTTGTTTTTCTTACCATGTGTTTGGCTGCCGAGAAAATTTGGGGAAACGAGAAAAAAAATGTAAATCATGTCCAATCGTTGGCGAGATTTTTCGGTCGAGGAGCATGAAGCATGAATAAGGCATGCCGGAAAAAATCTGGATTGAACAAGGCATGACGGAACAAGGCATGCTTCATGAACAAGGCATGACGGAAATGGAAAAAATCTTCCATTTTTTCCGGCGAAGGCATGAAGCATGAACAAGGTAATTTGGGGAAAAAAAAATGCAAATCTGGATTTAGCCCTTAAACACATGTCTTGGGTCATGATATAATCTTAGGGAGGGTGTTTTTTTCTCAGACCAAGTGTGGATCTAACACCCCCATAGGTTCTGATTTCTTGCCGGTGAACTATTCGAATTTTTTTTTTTTCTTCCTGTTGCTTCATCTGCTGCTTCATCTTCTTCTTCATCCTCTCTTCTACGTTTTGTGCTGTTGGTCATTCTATGTATGTGTGTGTATATATATATATATGAAGATGACCTGCTATAGAGCTTCAGCAATGGAGTAGAAACCCTAATAACAATGGAGATGGACGAGGAAGCCAATGGCTGAGGGAGTAAGAAGCACGTGGGCTGTAACACTGTAGATAAGGGTATTTTAGTCTTATTTGTGAATTATGTTGGTCAAGTGCAATGCACGTGACTTTTTCTGTTAAAATCACAACGTCAATTAGACGGAAGGGTGTAAAGTGAATATTTTTTAAACTTCAAGGGGTTATTTGTCCGATTTTAAAGATGTGGGGTGAAAAGTGATTTCTGCTCAAAGATTAGGGGGGCAATCTGTAATTTTCCCTATTTTTTAATAAAGAGATGATAACATTAATGGATAAAATGAATAATAAAGCAATCCACACCACATCCCATAACTCTTTAATAGATCCTTCAAAATTTTGTATATTTTGATTATGCCAAATTGTTCACATTAGCCTCATAGTTAGCTCTATCTCATATTCGTTCATACTAACTTTCCAAAAGTATCATCCTAACTTGAAAAGTTGATCGAAGTCGAGCATTCCAAATAATATTTTAATATATTTTTAATTTAAAAAAATATTTTTATTTTCACTCATCACCTATCTTTGCACTCGTAAAAAATAGAGCATAAAGTCCAATTAAATTTTATTACCACACATAAACAAAAACAAAAACAAAAACAAAAAAACTAAATATAAAATATAAAAAATCCAATTCAAATGATATCATGGTGTAAATTCGATTTTATCAAATTGCATTGATGAAGAGGAAAGGGAAAGAAGAAAGAGATGTTAAACAATGCAATTTATATCAAGTGTACTGATGTCATTTTATATGTATGATTTACCCTGTTAAACTAACCATCCTAACAAGGGGTGTCAATGTAATTTCACAAATGAGAAGGGTGCATCTATAATTATTAGATACTATAGAGGGGGTGTAAGTGTAATTTACCCTATATATAGATATATATACAGTAATGATCCTATCAGCACGTGGTTGATATAGGCTTATATTAGCACAGCTATAAACCTACAATTGTTGATTACAAACCTACAATTGAATGATTACAAACTTACAATTGACTAACTATAAATGGACAATTATCTGGCCCACCCATAGGCGACATTTGTAATCAGTCCAATTGTAAGTTTGTAATCAATCGATTGTAGGTTTGTAATCAGCAATTGTACATTTATAGCCGTGCTGATATAAGCCTATATCAGCACGTACTGATAAGATCATTATCGTATATATACTAGGGGAGCGAGCACAAAGCACGTGCCTGGTGATTGTGAAAATATTTTTTTAAGTGTTTTTTAAGTCCCAAATTTCATCCTCATATGCAATATCTGGCTTTACTAGTAAAGAAATTGACAATTGCTGCAAAATCTAAAGAAATTGACAATTGCTGCAGAACCAATTGTCCTCTTGTGACGCTGAGTCGATGGATCTAGAGAGTCACCGTGATGAGATCTCTGAAGAGATGTTGGAGTGGAAGCAAAATTCTGGCTACATCTTGAGACGCCACAGAGGCTTTGAAACTCCTTTAGGAAAGGGAAGTAGAGCTAAAGGAAGGAAAGGCAACATTGGAGAAGGCTAGAGTTCAGCTTTGGCAATGATATCCATTGTTTATGTAAATTAGTGTATTGTTAACCTTCTTCCTTTTTTTTTTCCCCCACCCTTTCCTTACTTGTGTGTGAGGATGCCAAACCTAAATTATGTATATTAATGGATGCTTGGGTCTTTGTATTTTTTTCTTTCTTTTTCCTTTTTTTCTTTTTTTTTCTTTTTTTTTCACCTAAGGTATACGTATTAAATGGATGCCAAACCTAGGTCTGGCTGCCTGCCTTGTTTTCCTTTTCTTTGTTTCTCTTACCTATGAAGGGGTGTAAGAGTGTCATTGTATTAAAGGAAAATGATTGGTTGATTGCCCATAGGAACCATGTGAGTTAAATCCGCTTTTATCAAGGAGCTTTAGCTAACAAAGAAGCAGTTCGAATGGCTCATAATTCATAATTTAGAAAATGTTATTATCAAATTAGACTCTTCAGATGTTTATGCAGGCAGCTTCCCCTTAAAGACATTTCTTCCTCATAACGTGCCCCTACTTCATTGCGACTTGTGATTAAGGAACAAGCAAATGCAGTATCGCAGTATAGCAGAATTTCGTAAAAAGACCCTTGCTGCCATTTGGGGTTTTTTTTTTTCTTCCTAATATTATCAAATGACACAATATGTTATGTTGCTATAAATGCAGCCAAGATCAACCTCTATTTTAGCTAGAGTATTAATAGCTAACTTAGCATCCCCTTGAACCTCCCCTGCAATCCACCTTAAGATGTCTACTGTCACCCAAGGTCTACCTTGTGTCACGGGTCAAGTCTCCAACCCAAAAGGTTAGCCCCTTAAGTGGAGTTGCCCTCCCCACTTCTATGCCCAAGACTCCCCCAGTGCCTATCCGATGTGGGGAAAAGATTTGTGACACTTGGCCAGCCGAACCAAGCGGAATAAGCAAAAATAGGGTCAAATGCAGCATGTCTAATAAAATGGGGAGGACAAATTTCCATACTTCCATAACCTAAACTTTTATTTAATTTTAAAAATTCAGTAGACCACAACATTTTTCAACCTATACTTCACTGTCACTGATCCAACTAACACCCACCATGCTGCTTCTACCCATCAAACTTCAACTTATAGCAATCTTAGACATTGCTCATACTATGTTTTAGTCTGAATTCTGATATCAAGAACATAGTAAATGAGAATAAAACGTATACTAAAAATACAGCATGTTCAATAAGACTACCATTAAAAACTTCCATCACCCATCCACCAGCAATCCCAAGGATTAATAGTCACATTAAAGTTAATAAAAACCTTGAACCAAAATGAGTTCCACAACCAGAAAGCTTCTTCTTGATAGGGGGAACATGAGTGTGCAAGCAGTGTTTGTTGCCTTTCTCTGTTTTTCTTACTCTCCATGTTGTTCTTTGTACTATTTTTATATTTGAGTCCTATGGAATATAAAAAATAAAAAAAGCCTTTGATCAGCACCCAGCAAATGTTGTTCTTATTTTGCAGGAAATTTAGATAGAGACAGAAGAAGAGAAGATCTGAGCTTACCAGTGAGAAGATCAGAGTAGGTTGTTCACTCCAAAAGCCTCGGCAATCACATCGTCAAATCTCCATCAACCCAAACTTATAATAATGAAACCCCATTAATAGAGCAAAAGACAAAATAAATAAATTGACTAATCGAAAATCATAGAAGCAATGTACTCCATTTCAGTAGACATGAGCTTAGTTATATCGTGAATTAATCAGGCCGAATGTCCAAATACCTCATTGGCAAATAATAATAATAGATCTGCCTAACAATTACTAATTTTTCATTTTCATGCTAACGACAAAAAGAAATGGATTAAGTTGCATTACATTTTCCATTTGAGTGACCATGGAAGATAGGCAACTGAATCTAGAGCAGGCCTAATATGAAATGGATTAATTTACATAACAAATTCTTCAAGAAGTGAAGGTCCAAAGTTCAATTCCACTCAGGGGGTCAGTTGGGAGTTGGATTTTTCCAATTGTTATTCAATGTGAAATCTGGTATTTTGCCATAAACTCTTTCCAAAAGTGATTATGATGAGGGAAAAATCAAGTTAAAAAAGAAAAGAGAGCTAAAGAACTACAGCAGCAACAATAACAACAAACAAACAAAAATACTCAAGCCTGAGGGTTATAAAAACATGTTTGGCCAGCTGGAAAATGATTTGTTTAAACATGCAATGTGAAAAACAGAATATTTACAAGTTCAAATCTCATCTGAAACCACAAACAGAACCACAAGCAGCACAACAACAAACATTCCAGTGGGCCGTCCAAAAGCTGCCCAATTATTCTTTCAACTTTCCTGTTATGTATGGGTCTATATAACAACCATAGGAAAAAAAAAAAAAAAACACACATTTTGCATCAATGACTAAAAAATTTCAAGAACCAAGGAAGAACAGGAAACTTACAAAGCTAAAGGCAAGACTGGAGAGCAAGAGCATAAGATAGTCACCGATGAAAGCCATGACAAAGAAGGCCATGCCTATTGGCATTATGCTGGCAGCACCCGTAAAGAAATTGACGATTGCTGCTGCATGTGTATAATCAAGCTTCCAAACGTCTGTTATGTATGGCATCATCACCCAGAGGGCACAACCCGCCCATATGTCAGCCCACACCAGAACTACCATGCAAGAGACAAGAAGCAGAGCGGTGTAAGTAATGGTAGTTATTTATTTCACTATTTATTGTTGTAATCTCTCACATAAGGAGTGTTATCCTTTTAAGCCTAATAACCAAACAGTTCCAATTAACCTGGCTTGGTGCCTTGGTGGATGCCCATAAACCTTGGGGCTTTCCAGTTGTCATGGGCATCTTTTTAGGCCAGGATAGAAGGGAAATTGTCTCTTTCTTTGGGCTTCTTTTGTTTTGTTAGAATTGATTCCAGGGAAAGTTTTTTCTCAAACGAAAGAATAAATTGAGATGCACCTAAAGCTAATTGGGGAGACATTATATATTTTCCTCAAGCTTTTTGGTAAAAACTGTTCTTGGACATATATGAATTATCCATTTTTAAGCAACTTTAAACATTTCCTTTCCTTTCCCCTGCACTTTCTATTGTGCATTGACATGTTTTGGGAGATGTCATTGTGTGACTTCTCTACAACCCGCTATTGTGAACAACAAATTGACGTGGTAAGTGGCAAGATATTACTCTAGTCCATTTCAGAAAGTATCTCGAGTGAAATTCAGTTACCTGAGATTCTGACAAAGGATGCCATTGTCCAGCTACCACCTCTTCTTTCTGTAAAATAAACATCTCAAATTCTTCGAATATACTCCATATATTATTTTGTATTTATATATATATATATATATATATATTGAATGAATGCTAGATAAAATGACAAAGAGAATAGTTTGAAGTTGCAAGCACATCAATTCCCCAAAAGGAAAAAAACATATATACATAATGGAAGTAATAAATAAGCTCAAGTATTTACAAATTTTGTTATTACATTTTTTTTTTTTTCTTTTTACCAAAATAAATAATTTAGCTCAAGCACCAGATGATTTAACATTCTGCTATTTGCAACTTTGAAGACCTGACATTTTTCAAAAAGATGCCTACCTTCAACAAAAAGAAAAAGTTAGAATCTCAAAGAATATGGCACTCAAACCTCTGTAAGTGTATGAGAGACACACAGAGAAAGAGAAGAAGAAGAAGAGAGAGGTTTCTAGGATAGAGAGAAGTTATGTTTACTAATTACTATAGGAGAGATTACAGGAACCTTGAAAAATACCAGCCATTCAGATAGCCAGAAGTCCAAAATCATAACCAAACTCATGCCTTGTTAAAATCATAACCAAAATCACATCAGTTATTCAGTCGAGACGTTTAAAGAAGGTGACAGCCCAAAATATTTTACTGAAATGCATTATTAAATTTACAGTCTGAAAAACGTGAATATATACTGTCAAAAGTAACCAGCTCCACAGATCCATACCTTGTTCATAAACAGCATTCCATCCACTTTTGCTGATCTAGAAGCTGAAGAAGCAGCAGCATTGGAGGGCTGAGGCTGACAGTTACGAATTGTCTTCACACTAACAAAGAAACAATTAATGATTAAATGTCCAGCATTATTATAAACATAGTTTATAGAAAAAAAAATAATATATACAATTCTACTAAAAATTGTCTTCTCACCGTATTAATTATGGTTTTGTCAATTTGTGTAGCTACTGCAGCATGTCAAACTCAAAAATTAGGTGATATCGTTAAATGCATTCTATTAAATATAAGAGACAATTAGAGCTAAGTAGCTAACCTGCAATTCCAAATTCTTTGCTTTAAGCAAGGCATCCTTGAATACAAGCTCATGTTGAAGTGATTTTAGCTGAAATAAGTAAATACCAAATTATTAAAAGAGCACAGACGCAATTTGGAGGTATACAAACTAATGAATTTCATTTGAGGCATAACTTAGCAGTTTTGGAAAAGTTTACCTTCTCTGATCATCATACATATTCCTCTTTGTGACCAGTTTCCTTAGCAGCGGAGTGCGTCCATTACTTCCCTACTTCAAAAAATGTTCAGAATATTTTCCATTTACAACTTAAAAAGCTGAGGGACCTGATAATCAAACATTTCAATCCACAATCTTAGTGGTATTATATATATTATACTTTCAAAATTAGAACCTAAAATAAAGTACAACTAATAAGAACCATAAGAACATTGGACACACAAATGCAGCCGAACTTCATCATACCTCTCCCTAGAGGTAGGAGAGTAAAACAGAGGTAAAGTGTCTCCTCAAAAGCATGTACCATCCATTTATACCGCCACTAATGTGAACTGTTTTCCCAAAGCACCCAACAAAGGGAATTCAAAAGTAAAGTGAGATGATGACCTATAGAAAGAAGAATCAGTTAATCTCAAAATTTTCAGCTGCTTTACTTATTCCAAAATAAATTCAATTGCTTTCTGATGGTGTCCTAAGAAGTACGGATCCGGACACGCAACATGGTTACGACACGACACGACACGGACACCCCGACACAACAATTCCTAAAAAAACCAAGACATGACAATATATGTATATATATGTATATATATGTGGCATTATAGCTCTATTTTCCGATTGAAAGATAAGAGTTTAAAAGAAAAAAAATCACATAACAAGCAAGACATTCAAAAGTTATAATGAGACATAAGTACATAACAATAACATTCAAATATTCAACTAATCCTTGAAAAGTTTAAGTAGACAAGCACACAGCACACTACTATTTTCAATACAAAACATCACACCACATCCAACAATCAAATATTCAAATGACATAGAAAGTAGCCCATAAACAAAAAAGAGAGCTCTCTGCCTTCGTCCCTCCTTCTAGATCTCCTCTTTCTCTCTGTCCTTCTCAATCGCCTCTCTCTCTCTCTCTCTCTGCTTTGAGGTCTCGATCGCCAGCAGCCGCTCTCTTTCTCCCTTTCTCTCAGTTACTCTCTCTCTCTTTCTGGTTGGGAACGGTAGGGCAGCAAGGGCGCAAATGGGGAATTGGGGATTAACAAAAAGAATTTTTGGGCTTTTGCAAAAGCACCCATCAATTGTTTTAAATAACTAAAATTACCCCTTTTAAAACAATTTAAATTTCTATTTTTTACCCCACTGTGTCCCTTCCATGTCCATTCCATGTCCCTCTCGTGTCCATGCCGTGTCCCTCACGTGTTCGAAATTAATCTAATTTTTTTATTTATTAGACAGGTACAAGAAGTGTCTGACACGTGTCAGAGGCCACGGCACCATTTTATGCATGTCCGTGCTTCATAGATGGTGTCCTTAAACAAACATCCCTAAGTTGCACTTCCTATAATAAGCCATATTGCACTCATAATGAGTTCTACAAATTTATGTAAAGAAAATCTTCACTACGCACATTGTCAAACAGACCATATACCTCTCTCATATTAGATTTCAATACATGCCCATCAACATTATAATATAATGAAACCCAAGGTTTATCATTTCCCAAACGAAAAAAGAAAAGGGAAAAAACATTAGCTGTCTAATCCCAAAAATTGCATAAAAACAAAAAATAAAAAATAAAAGGAAAAACTCAAGCTAGAATAGACACACCCAAAAGAGAGAAATAGTAGAGAGTGTAACAGTGGAATTGCCCTTTGCAGATTTTTTTTAATTTTTTTATTTTTGATCAGTAAGAGGTAATTTTATTAAAATAAAAGAGATAGAGCAAACACTACCACACCAAGACAAAAGAAGCTCAAAACTGAGAACCCCTACAAAACATAAACCCAAAAGAAGACACCCCCAACATACCCACCCTAAAGAGAAACAAATGTAGATGTCTCTTGCATCTCTTAATTCTCCTCTTATTTTCTTCATCTTTTGCCTTTTACTTTTCCAGTTTTAAGGGATATTCATTAACTTTTGCTATAATATACATTGGGTGTATAATGAATCTTCATATGAGAAAGCTGATATTAAGTGTACAATGTAATTTTTAAAAAATAAAATAAAATAAAAAAATCCACACTCTCTTTTGAAATACGGAATAAAATCCAAAAAACCAACCACAGTTTAATTTTTATATTGAACACTGCTGCATCAGACTCTGGATATGCAAAGTAAAATCCATACTTTTTTTTTTTTAATTTTATTTTTTAATGAAGAGTAAAATCCATACTTGTACGGCACCCATTAAGCATTTTAGTTTCAAATTCAGTCTCAGATTAACACCCACTTCAATTATAAAAATTATATCACACCCAACATTAAAAGAACACACAGATAAACCCCAACTACATGAAAAATTTAGGAGACCCTAACAAATCATAACAAATAAAATGCTGAAATTATTTGTTTGTTCCTCAATGTAGGTTATCACCAAACACCAACCACTATTTGAGGCTAACAATTACAATAAACAGAAAGACTGACCCAAAAAGAAGACACAAAAAGAAACTGGTTATTAGGTGATGCTTAAAAATACACATACCACAATATAGATAGTAACAGCCGATATCACAAAGCTTGTAGCCAATCGGTTCCAAAGGCTGAGGTTCTGTTATTGCCGTGGTAATAAAACCCCGGAAAGATTAGAGATTAAATTCCTAAAAAAAATTCAACCAAATGAACTGCAAAAAAAGTAAAAATAAATAAAAATTGAAGAAGCACTGGATCAACAAAATAGATATAATCCCTAAAACACAGATAAGATAAAGGACTCATGGCTCGATCTTATCTTTGCCCATTTTCTCAAAAACAAATACAAAATTAAGAAATTTAAAATTAATGTCCCCGTTTTTCTAGAAGCTGTGATTCTAGATGCTTAATTTCATTTGGAACAGATTTATGTTTCGAAGGATTCGCTTCCTAAGAGTCTTTTAAAGGCTGTTCTTGAGCGTTGAAATCTCTGAGGGTTGTATCTCTTTGTGAATTTACCATCAAAAGATTGTTCAGTCCCTTTTAATTTGGCGCAGGTAGAGTGTTTGCAATGATGTGTTGAACATGATAAAATCACTGAGAAGAAGAACAAGAACTTTTTATGTAATGTAATGTATTGTAGCTTGCCTTGTAAGATAGAGAAAGAAATTAACCCAGTCAAGCGAATGTACAAAATTCTGCAAGTCATAAATCCCATAAAAAAAAAACAACAAAAGAGAAAGCAGGGTAGACCTAGAATTCAAATATAGCAGAGAAAATTGTTTATGGGGGTTTCGACTTCGTGTGTGCGAGTGTGTTTGGGTTTGTGAAAAAGGACAAAAAACGGAGGGAACAGAGATTCTGTGAGACTTCACCTAAAAGATTCAAGCTTTAAAGGTCGAGAGAATCTCTATCACTCGAAACCCCTACTACCTCAAGCCTTCATAGCTTCATCAACAGATCACAACCAAATTTTTTTCAAAGAAAAGGGCAAAAAAATGGAAAATACTTGTATGAGACTTCACCTAAAAGATTCAAGCTTTGAATGATGAGAGAAGTCATAGAAAGCTGTGGTGTGGTAGCGACGGTACATGATACCAGTCCCTACCTCCGTGTAAATCTTTATCACCCCAAACCTCCATGACCTCATATAGAGACACAAGCCGAGATACCACAAAAATCAGAGAGAGACGCAAGGAGAGAGAGAGAGACAGAGAGAGAGAGAGAAAAGAAAAGAAAAGAACAAACCTGTGTAAAAGGACATCCCAGCCCTCCGACGACGAAGCTCCGATTATAAAGCCCTTGATCAACCCAGAAGTCCAAGATGCAAATTGACAGAACAAAAACTCAGAGAGAGAGTGAGTGAGACAGATTTTGGTTCTCCCGGTGGAAGACTTTGAGGAAAGAGGGAGGCTTGTTTTGCCTCTCTCGGCAGAGCGAACGTCATCAGCAAGGGGTGGATGCGCTGGATGCTTGTGGTCCATGGATTTCGAGGATGGGTGGGAAAGAGAGGGAGAGGGAAAGGGGGAGAGAGAATGAGAGTGGGTATGGCAGGGGAGGGGTATGGGTCTCCTGAGCAGGCGCCACAACCAAGGGCACCAAACAATGACTTTTGGGTGCCAACAAAGCCATCAAACGACGTCGTTTTGCAGCTGTGGGGTTGAAGTTGAAGCAAAGTTTCAGTCCGACACGAGATCAAAATATAAATTCATCATTGTCTACTTGTATAGCTCTCTCCAGTGATTTAGAAGCCCCTTCCTTTATATTAGGGAAAACGCTCAAACCACTTCAATAAAAATTCTAATGAATCCTTAGAATTAAAGGGTCTTCCCATCTGCCATAATATGGAAAGGGCCAACTTCCTCTGCCTCCCCATATGCAATGGATGAACATCCAGGCCCTGAAGAAACAGTTCTTGGGTCAGAAACTCATCATATAAAACTGTATACTAATATCAATTGTAGTGACAAACCAGACAAAAATCAATCTTAAATAACTAAAAAGGAAAAAAAAAATCGATGCTGTGAAATTTTTTTCAATGATTTCGCTAAGTTTTCTCACTTTTCAGGTTCTCTTTTATCATCCCTCCCCCGCCCCCCTACTTTTTTTTTTCCTTTTCCTTTGGTTTTAAGATGCATGCAACGTGAAAAGTGGGAATTTAAATTCTATCATTTCCTTTTCCTCAGTTTTCTCTACAACCAAACAGAACCTAAACATATTCCTTCAAATTGTAATCCAAACATATAAAACAAACAAAAATAAAATTTTTTCCTTAATCTAGAAAGTGTTGCTGACTCAACTCAGCTTTGTGGGGATAGCTGGAAATGCACAGATTACCAGCAAATAGTTTGTCAAACTCTGTATCACCTTGGTATAGAATTTTTTACCCAACATTATCAATTGCTTGAGAGATAAGTAGCCAGCGTACTCGAAACTGGGTAGAGCTGGAATTTTTAAACATTTTCATGCATTTCAATTCTAAGACGGTTGGATCCTTAGCAGAAGGCATACTAATATTTCTATGAATTGATCCTTTTGTCTCATAACCATCTTCAGCATAGGTAACAAATCCAGAACCATTCTTGTGATCTTGCAACATTTTTTAATTGGATTCTTAGCCAGGTATCAAATTCATCTCCTCTTCTTTAGTCGAGAATGGTAGGTGATGGGCTTTTCCAGGTTTGTTCTTGATTCTTAGCCAGGTATCAAATTCATCATTCATAAAAATCTATGAGAGAGAGAGAGATAGAGAGAGAGACGTTCAATATAAGCATGACTAACATTATTCAGATTGCAGAAATGGAATACAAATCATAATTTTATTATTCCAAAACATAATACCATATGCTCTACTGTGTAAACCAAAGATATTAAAACAACATATTCGAAACCCAATAACACATGTAAGTAAATAATAATAATAATAATAATAATACCTCTTGAAATCAAAATGCAAGGAAATCTAAATCCATTAGCAATGTCCTAGTGCAAGAAGCATCATCCAAGTTGTTCCCTTCTGGAAATAGCATACATTAGGAATTGAATTTACATGTAATAACCACATGAGACGCAACATCCGAAGTTGACAATGTAAGTTCAAGACATAATGGTGATGATTTGGTGGTCTAACAAACAATCTACCACATTTAGGAGAACTAATGAAAAATCATACTGCTAGAATGTTAACTGAATGAATCAAAAAAACTTGTTAAAAGATTAAAGCTGAGTCGTCAGTTATCCTTAAAAAAGCAGGGGGAAGATGACAGCCAAATTACAACATGAATGCTTTTAAATCTAACCACCACAAGCTGCTGGCTACAAAAATGGAGCATTCAAGATAACTACTTACTTGAGAGACCATTTTATATGATGTATATTGTCTTCAATATGATCATGTTCATTCCTCAACAATCGGAGTTGCTGCATAAAACAAATCATGTAAGAAGAAAACACTAAAGGTTTCCTTGTAGCTCAATGACAGGAAACACTAAAGGTTAACTAGTTACTTGAGAAATTAAAAATATGTTTAAAGATTCCCTGAAGGTTTATTTTCCAAAAGAAAAATATGTTCAAATGAATTTTCAAAATCGTCCTAAAACAAATCAGGAAATAAAAGATTTTTATAATCCCAGTTTAACCCAAAAACCTATCATCTTCTTAATAATATTTGGAAAACTCATTGCTTAAATCTCAAAGATGAGTTTAAAAAAAGTATGTCTCAACTTGCTGAATTCTTGAAATCACAAGAAGACAAGCAAATTTATATTCATGCAGAATTTGCCAAAATACATTAAACAAGTGGATTGACTTGAAGATTTTTAAGAAAAAAATATCACTACTATTATTAATTTGATGAATTTCACTGAACAACAGGAAAATTTATATCTTAACAAAGCTTTAAGAATTTGTTTTTTCAATAAAGCTAAAACAGTTTTACCAAAAGAAATATTTTTGGATATTCATAATCGTGTGGAATACAATGAGATTAAACCCCTTCTCATTGAATTTGCTGAAAATATTTATCTTGAAAAAGATATTCCAAAATTAAATTTTACTATAAATCATGAGATTTGGAGTATGCAAGCTGTTAAATGGGGAGTTGTTGGAACAATACTTTTCGATTCCTTAGTGTCCACTACATTTGTTGATTTTCCCGCTATGATCAAAACAATGATCTATAGTGTTGTGAGACACTACAAATGGAGTAAATATTTAAATTTTAAAATAACCAATCATGCAGGATGGTGCCAGAGAGAATTGTTTTTTCAACCTTATCAGATTTGGAGCGTGGAACTTGCAACTGATCAAAACTTCATTAAAAATGAAGATGATCTTAAATTTTTGGACAAAGTTGAAAATCTGGATTTGTCTCCTTATTATATAAATAATTATGTTGCACTCAAAAGAAAGGCATAGAGGATTCGTAATTATCGCTCCTACAAATTTATGATCACTGATGATAGGAGATTGTTCTGTACGAATTTAATTACTTCTTATGTGAAGTCAGTTAACTAAAGAATGGCAGCTAAAGATTTTATCAACAATCTTTTTCATGGCCAAGTCACTGGTCCAATTGAACTAACAATTGATGCGGAAGAGTTAGTGGGCGTAGAAGATTATTTTGATAATATCGTTAAAACAGCTCAAGAAGATTGAGGAGACGATATCTGGAATTCTCTCGATGAAGAGGGACTTCACAACATCAAAAACATGATGGAAGGATAGGGGCAAGCAGGCAACATCTAGGATTTCTACTAAGTTGGACACATGTTGAGGAAAAGTCCAAGTTTCAACAGAGCAAAGGACATTACGTGTTATACGCATTCATTAAGTCTGACTATCTTTTAAGAAGAAGACAAAAGACTTTTTGAAGGCTAGTCATAATTTATGTTAGAATCACGTGAAGCGGTGAAGGAAGGAAAAACTTAGCCTCATTCTAATGTTTCAAATGTCAAAAAGCAAAAAGCTAGCATTAAAAACATTGTAAATATGGGTTGTTGGGTTGTTGAGATGTAATTATTTTAATTTTTTACTCTTATCTTTATTTTGGGTTGAATTCAAGTCCGTTCTTGGAATCCGGAGGATTGTCTATATAAAGAAGAGTCCTTCATTTGTTTAAGCAGAGTTTTAGAGAGTGAGAGAGTCTGTAAAGAGAGAGTTAGAGAGAGAGAAAAGGGGCTCAGAGATCTTTTTGTAAGTTTTCTTTTACTTTATGTAATATTTGTAATTATTAATAAAGTTTGAGGTATTTTTTGTAAATACTGTTTTTTAATTTTAATATGTATTTTTATAACCCACGAGTAGGGCTGCAAACCAGCCAAGCTTTAGCTCGAAGACGGGGTCGACAATAGCGTGAAAGCGATGTGAAAGAATGGAAAAGACCATTTTAACCTATTTAAATTAGTTTATGCCAATTTGATATCAAACCGATATCTGGTTTTGAAAACTAATAATAGTTTTTTAATATTTAGGTTGTTGAATATAAGAAAACAGGTTTTAAATGTGTTGTAATACTTTATATTATTTGCATGTTTAATGTTTTATGTTTGTATTCATACCTATAGCATCCCGTAGATAGTAATCATATTTTGATAAAAAACAAAAAAGCTTAAGTTCCTGCTCCGTTGTGCCCATTAACAATAACACACACAACGGAACAGGAACTTAAGCTTTTTTTTTTTTTTAATCAAAATATGATTACTATCTACGGATGCTATAGGTATGAACACAAACACAAAATATTAATCATGCAAATCATATAAAGTATTAAAACACATTTAAAACATGTTTTCTTATATTCAACAACCTAAATATTCAAAAACTATTATTAGTTTTCAAAACCAGGTATCGGTTTGATATTAGATTGGTATAAACTAATTTAAATAGGTTAAAATGGTCTTTTCCGTTCTTTCACATTGCTTTCACGCTGTTGTCAACCCCGTCTTCGAGCTAAAGCTTGTCTGGTTTGCAACCCTACTCGTGGGTTACAAAAATACATATTAAAATTAAAAAACGGTATTTACAAAAAATACCTCAAACTTTATTAATAATTACAAATATTACATAAAGTAAAAGAAAACTTACAAAAAGATCTCTGAGCCCCTTTTCTCTCTCTCTAACTCTCTCTTTACAGACTCTCTCACTCTCTAAAACTCTGCCTAAACAAATGAAGGACTCTTCTTTTATATAAACAATCCTCCAGACTCCAAGAACGAACTTGAACTCAACCCAAAAATAAAAATTAGAGTCAAAAAGTAAAATAATTATATCTCAACAACCCAACAACCCATATTTACAATGTTTTTAATGCTAACTTTTTTCTTTTTGACATTTGAAACATTAGAATGAGGCTAGGTTCTTCCTTCCTTCATCACTTCACGTGATTCTGACATGAATTATGTGTGATGACCTGAATTAATTATATATATAGAGGGATCATTAGCTGAACCCACCACTTGCATTTGCTTCAGATATATATATATGTATAGAGGGATCATTAGCCGCACCCATAGCCGCACCACCACTTGCGTTTGCTTTGGATATATATATATATGTATAGAGGAATCATTAGCTGCACCTACCACTGGCATCTGCTTTGGTTATATTTATATGTATAGAGGGATCGAGACAGAGAGTTAGAGAAAGAGCAACAGAGAGAGAGAAATTGAGGAAGAACAGAGGAGAAAAAAACAGAGTGGTCTGGTAGAGGTTTTTGGCTGAGTTCGTGGAGCTCTCTTAGTGAGGTAAAATCCTCACCTCCTCTATCGTTGATTTCATATATATATATATATATATATATATATAAATATCACGTACTGTGTATATATATATATATGTATATGCAATTTTATTTTCTTATGTTATTCTTAGAAAGGATGATCATATTTTATGTTTTTGGGACCAAGGAACACCATGGTAGTGTCAAATTTTAGAGAAATTGACTGTAGGTTGAAGTTTTAGAAATTTTAGAATTTTGGATCATGAAAACCCGAAACTTTAGGCTTAAAAACGAATATGATTTTATAGGATTCTGAATGAACAATTTATAGTCGCACGTAGTACTCCGCATGAGCTTCGATTCGACACTTGAATCACTGAAAACGGTTAAGAAACAAGAGAGATATTAATCGTCGAAGTTGGCCCGTTGAACACACGGTGTAACCCGGTTACACAATTCAACCCGCGGGAGGTTGAAGATGACCCCATAGGTCTATGATCCTGTGTGGGTGCATCTGTGTACCTTACCGTGTTCTCACGCATTTAAAAGCCATACGATAATCATATGAACCCCAAATTTGACTGTTGGACTCGTCTTGGAGGGCCCTACCATGTGGGACCCTTAGTTGATCATTTTGACCAAGTTTGACTGTAGTTTGACTTTTTGGCCAAATTAATATTTATTAAAAATTCCAGAAAATATCAGAAAATTCCAAAAATTACAGAAAATTCCCAGAAATTATAGAGAGTGTTTTAAAAATTATTTTGATGATTTTGGGACCATAGTTTACTGTTAGAAGGCCAATAGTAATTTTTGAGTGCGTTATATTTATTTTTAAATTTACCTAAAGATTACGTATGCATAATTATCAGATTTTATCGGTCCTCGGGAGGACCCTAGGGAGCATTAACGCTGCATTCGCATTGTCAGTGTCTATCACGTGGTTTTGGGTTGGTATTGCTCGCAATTGAGGTAGGAAATGTGGCTTCTTTACATTTAATATGGTGTTGTTCTATAAATGTGATTTTAAATGCTTTAATGATATTTTTGGATTTTCCCACTGATTTATAACCAAATATTTTTATTACTTGTTCAAAATTTAGGGAATCCTTCAATATATCATTTGATACGACTGTTTTATATTGTTCCTTAAAGATACATGGTTATATACTCGTTTAAATGTTATTGTGAAATATCTGTTAAATGTATGGAATTTTCATGATACTTGGATCTTGGAAAAATGCTTTATAAATGTTGTTTACTTGGAAATGCTTTAGAAATGTTACTGAAATTCTAGAAATTTATCAAACATGTTTATGGATACTTTTGGACACTCGGATATTTATTTGAATGATGGAAAATGCTTTGGATATATGGACCTTGGGTCTTGGTATGCATCAAACGGGTGGGGGCATCACAATGAAGTGGTGTCCTGCGTTGAGAATACTCCGCGAATAGCAAGCAGGGTAAAGTGCCCTTGGGTGAAAGACCCTGAAACCCTCGAGGAAGAACGCCGCGTAGGTGTTGGTTATTTTCGTGCTTGGCTGAGCCGGGGGTTGACGTGACGACGTAACCTGTGATTAGCGACGGTTGATGCATGGTTTGATCCCATAGTCTTGGGAATTGGAGATACTATGAGAATTTTGGGAAATTAACTCAAAACCCACACAAAGTATTGATTTGTGACTGATATTTGATTTTGAGTTATTAAATGATTTTAATTCATATACCATGTATCTGCACATATATTAATTGTATAGAATCCACACATATTTCCTATTGGGCTTTGCAGCTCATCCTATTATTATTTCAGATGATCAGGTGATGAGTGAGGGTTTGCCGATGGCGGATGCCTAGTGGCATAATCTGAGGTTGGAACTTGAAGGTGGCATACTAATATAGTCATGGATGAGGATAGATGCACGTGCATTACATAGAGACTATGTTATTTTGACGTATGGACATTTCTATTATTATTATTGTTATTACCATTATTACTTAATGAACCTTGAATAGTTTGAATCCAACCTATGTGCCAGGGATGTTGGCATTATTTTGGGACTATATATTATTATGGGCATGATGTGTGAGCATAACATTTCATATTAATTATTTGGGTATTATTGATGAGCTGGCACCATTATTATTAAAAATATTATAAAAAAAAAATACACGTGGATTTGACTAAGTCTTCCGCAACTTTTATACTCTGACTTATCCACGTGTACACCTTTTTACTTTGACTTTTATCCACGTGTCGACTCTCCAAGTCGGGGCGTGACATTATGACTAAGCTTTCAGAAAGTCTTTTGTCTTCTTTTTAAAAGATAGTCAAACTTAATGAATGCATATATTACGTAATGTCCTTTGCTCTGTTAAAGCTTTGACTTTTTCTTAGCACATGTCCAACTTAGCTAAAATCCTAGATGTTGTCTGCTTGGCCCCTATCTTTCCATCATGTTTTTGATGTTGTGAAGTCCCTCTTCATCGAGAGAATTCCAAAAATTGTCTCCACAGTCTTCTTCCTTCCTTCACCGCTTCACATGATTCTAACATGAATTATGACTAAGCTTTCAAAAAGTTTTTTTTTTTCTTTTAAAAGATAGTCAGACTTAATGAATGTGTATACCACGTAATGTCCTTTGCTCTGTTGAAGCTTGGACTTTCTTAGCACGTGTCCAACTTAGCAGAAATCCTGGATGTTGCCTGCTTGGCCTCTATCCTTCCATCATGTTTTTGATATTGTGAAGTCCCTCTTTATCGAGAGAATTCCAGAAATCGTCTCCACAGTCTTCTTAAGCTGTTTTAATGATATTATCAAAATAATCTTCTACGCCCACCAACTCTTCCGCATCAATTGTTGGTTCAATTGGACCGGTGACTTGGCCAAAGATTGTTGATAAAATCTTCAGCTACTATTCTTTGGTCAATTGACTCCACATAAGAAGTAGTCAAATTTGTACAGAACAATCTCCTACCATCAATGATCATTAATTTGTAGGAGTGATAATTATGGATTCTCTGTGCCTCTCTTTTGAGTGCAATATAATTATTTATATAATAAAAGGACAAATCTAAATTTTCAGCTTTGTCCAAAAATTTAAGATCATCTTCATTTTTTATGAAGTCTTCATCAATTGCAAGTTTCAAGCTCCAGATTTGATCAGGTTGAAAAAACAATTCTCTTTGGCGCCATCCTGCATGACTGGTTATTTTAAACTTTAAATATATACTCTATTTGTAGTGTTTCACAACACTATAGATCATTGTTTTGATCATAGCGAGAAAGTCAACAAATGTAGTAGACACTAAGGAGATTGCTTAAACTTCTTAAGAAGATGGAAATATTGCCTATCTTAGCTTCTTTATCTTGTAGATGTGCTAAATGTTAATAATCACTAGGTTGATTATTCAATTCACCTACGTACCTTAATTCTTCCATGATTAGGTTTTCCTACAAAGTTGCCAACTCAAACGAAAGGGTTTACGTTCTACTGACTACCTCTCAACAAAGTCAAGGCCTCGGTACTCCCTATTCAAGGTTGTTTCAAGATTTACAGATAAATTAAAATAACTTAACTAATAATCAAAACACTTAACAAATAAACAAAATATATCAGCTATATTACAGGCTCAAGCTATAACTTAAAAGTTATTAATTCCTAAATGCTTTGATACCATTAAGAATAACATACACAACAAAACAGGAACTTAAGCTTTTTTTTATTTATTTATCAAAATATGATTACTATCTACGGGATGCTATAGGTAAGAACACAAACATAAAACATTAAACATGCAAATCATATAAAGTATTAAAACACATTTAAAACATATTTTCTTATATTCAACAACCTAAATATTCAAAAACTATTATTAGTTTTCAAAACCAGATATTGGTTTGATATCAGATTGGTATAAACTAATTTAAATAGGTTAAAATGGTCTTTTCCATTCTTTCACATCGCTTTCACGTCGCTGTCGAGCCCGTATTTGAGCTAAAAGCTCGGCTCATTTGCAGCACTAGGGCCAAATGAAGACTACTCATTGGTGGGTGATGATGTCAAAAATATATATAGGATGGTTCACCTAATTATATTGATGCCTTCCAGAAGACATTTTGGCGACATAGAATTTGGATTCTTTGTAGGTTTTTTTCTTATAATTAAGGATCTTATAATGGTCCATCAGATTGTTTGGTTTTGTAATTGAATAAGAAAAACTAAAGAGTCGTTAGATCATCAAACCTTATTGAGCATGAAAATCTCACCTACAGAAAATCCACGTCTGGTGACATAGGGCATATATAGGACTACAGGTAAAACAGTAGTACTGAAGTAAGCCATGAATTACCTAGGGAAATCTATGAACGAAAAAATTTTGCCATAACATAGAGTTTGTATTGTGTAGGGTCAAGCCCCCTAAGAGAAGACATGTCTTCTCATTTCTCATTTGCCATTCATAAACTTTCTCCTCTATCATTAATCTAATTTAGTTTGCTCTTGTTACAATATCAACCAACTGAATTATTATTATTATTATTTTTTATCGTGTAGCATCGACAAATTAAATTGTGCCGTGTAAAAATTACATGGAGATTAAATTAAAACTCATAAACTCATGTGATTTAATTAGAAAATGAAGTGTTTATAAAGCCAACTTGATTTTATACTTTTAGGAATTTAATTTCAATCATAGTCTTTGGACACTACTGGACAATCTTTGTAAGATGTTAGTATTAAAAACTTGAAAGCATTTAGAAATACGAACTTTTTTTTTTTTAATATTTTTTTTTTAATATATAGAAATGCAAACTGAGTGGTTAAAAAGTCATCCAATTACATTGAAATTCAATCACACATTTTCATGCCAGAAATACTGAAAAGCTTTGGAGCTGTGGAGTCATTTGATTTGAATTAAGTTATGTGGATGGCCTTAGCCCAAAAAAAAAAAAAGAAAAAAAAAATCATGCATATGTGGAGGGTGAAAAAGAAATGTGGAGAACCTTCCAAAATGTAAAAATTAAGGTAGAAAAAGAATATGATGATGACAACGACTAATTAAGCAATGATGCGCATAAATGGAGGGAAAAAAAAAAATAAGTGTGAAGAATCTTTGATCAAGAAGACAAAATGTAGAAGAAGATTACGATGATGAGTAAGACAAGGAGGATGGGTATGGAGACAAATGATTAAAACAAATCCAAGGCGTCGCCAGACATTATTTCTTAAATGGGCTGCGGTTTTATCATTGATAAGTACGTATTTTGTATCACAAGTGCATGTAGTAAGCACAAATCAACCACCTATTAAAAGAAAGACGTCGACGAAATTAGGTCTAACCTAGCTAGACACGATTTGAACCTGGGATTGCAAGAATTTATTGTGAGCTCAATTGGCTCATATTGATTGACTGAGTGCCGATAAATCATTGGTTTGTCTTAGGCATTAACTAACATGGATTCGATGGTGGTTTTATTCGTGTTCCATAATGTTAATGGTAAACATGTTATCTTGGAGCTTGGGGCAATGACGTAGCTAGTGAGGTTCTAACCAAGGCGCATCAATTGCTGGTTGAAAACTATTTCCAAACCCCCTCTTTGGCCTGGGTTTGGCTCAGGTCATTGAGAATTTCTGGAAGGGCACCCTCTAACCCAAGGTAAAGCCCTAAAAAAAAAAAAAAAAAAAATGGTTAACATTTCTTCATCGTAATTATTCAAATCTCAACAAAAGTAGGAGGTTTAATAATGGGGTGTGTTTTTGCACATATTAAGTTGCATTCAATTGGATCATTGTATTGGTGTAAGATCATCAATCAAGCTAGCCATAATTCATTACATTTTATTATAATCAAATGGAAAGGAGTGTTACCTAAACCCTCGTCGTAGAGAGAGAGAGAGAGAGAGAGCAATGACAAAAACAAATTAAATGAAATGAAGATATGGCAGCTTAATATATACATCATAATCATAAATTGATAAAAGGCTATATACACAAATAAAACAAAGGCATCATACGGCGCGGTAATTTAAAACACATCATATCTATGCCATCCAAAAAAAAAAAAAAACCACGTAGATGTTTATGAAATGGGAAACTGGTTTTTTTTCTTAAATAAGAAATAAAATTTTTAAAAAGAAAAATAAAAGGGGATGGAGGAGAAGGCCCCCTTTCCCTGGGTTGACCACCATTTACCTTAACAATTAATCTCAGTCACGAAGGGGCGGAGACAAGATTTATCTCTAATGGAGACACTGTACTATGATTCTGTGAAGTGAGAATTGGGTTCTGGAAAGCATTTTTTTTTTTTTGAAAAAATTACTTTTTAGTAATCATTTTCAATTTAATACCAAAAAAAGGATAATTTTTATCAATTTATTACAAATTGACTGTAAATATACTTTAAAATGACTACCATCTTCTTCTTTTTGGCATTATGTTGAGAAATACTCATCAAATAGTAATATCTCTCCCAAAAAAATAAAATAACTTTTGAGCCAGTGGGGGCACGTGCTCCAAACCCACCCCCACCAACACTCCACCAGTGCCTCCACAACCACCTCCTCCCCACAACCAGTACTGCCATCACCGCCATCATCGCCATCACCACCACAACCGCCCCCTCTTCTCTTTCGGGAGGTTCTGCGCCTGGAGACCAGATCAACACGCAAATATGGCCATCGATATGGTTGAGAAGGACCCAATGATCATGCAGAGCAAAAATAGGCCTCCAGAGCTCTGCAGAGCGAGACCCACTTCATCTGCATGGCCACCATCAAGAGAAAAGAAGTGTCTAGCCATTTTAATGATCTCTATTGCTAAACATTGAAAGGAATTATAGACTATTGTAAATTATCATATCACGATTGGTTTGTGTAATCGATCAGATTCAATTCTAAGCAGTGTTGGTTACGCGCACAAGATGATTGGCTGATATTTCTAAGTCTTTCCAAATTCTCTACTTATCTTTTTATCTTTTTAGGAAAATACTACTTCACCCATGTTTTGCCACCCATATTTACCACCCACCTTATGTGTCAAAAGTATATATGTGAAAACAAACATGTAGGGTCTGGTATGGAATAAGGAGAAGCTGCCACATATGAACAGGTAAGAGAATGTGGGTAAAATAGATGGGTGAAATAGCATAGTCCAAATTTTTTTATTAATATATTAAATATTTGTGACAGAATAGCATATGAATGTTGATTGGAGGCCTACATGCGTTTGCAGGACTGGAAAGCAGCCTTGAGTGAATGAATATTGATATACTTCCTGGCATCAGTCTCAAAGAAACCAATCATTAATCAAAATGAACATGCAAGACAGATCATGCACATTACCAAAGCTGCATCTTTCTCCATTTATTATAAAATACAGATGTTGATATCCTTTACAGAAAAGTCCCCAGCTGATCTCCATGTATGAACAAAGTTGAAGTTTAATGGATGGATAACCTTTACAAGTAATTAACATATTGTAACTTTACAGGAAAAGAAATGGGCATGCTGAATTACATTTACCATGACCAACGGAGTTAAAACGAACTTAAATAGGAGCATCTCAGAGGGAAAATAAACTGTAGAAGCGATGAGAAAATACTGTCTTTTAACTCGTTGAGACGATGGATATTCCAGCCAAAGCAAATGCACGATCCCAAGGTCTTCAGAAGGGGCAAATTTCAAGTTTCCGGTATGGGTGTTAGTAGTTCCTGATATAATAGTGATAATGTAAGTACAACTCAGTTCCAAGGCCAGTATATATAAACAATATAGAGTAACAAAATTACCTCAGAAAACCGCAAATGCCCATGATGTGATTTAGAAGTTTTAACAATTGTTTCCCACTTGGGATCAAGAGTGGTTGTCTTGGAAGCATGAGGTCTATCGTACATGTGCATACCAAGATATGAGCGTGAAGATGGATTCCTCGAAGAAATGGAAGGCAACGTACGGCAAAGCCAAGACTCTGACGGAGATTTTGGTAAAGGTGGTGGGAGAGGAAATTGTGGATAAGCGCCATGAGAATTTTCTTGATCTGTTTTTGGAGGCTGTTGATTTTCATGATCCACCTTCCCATCGCCGGCTCCTTCTGTCCCTGCCAATGTAATAGGATCCTTAATAAGGTCTTGATCCTTTCTAAAACCCTTCATTGTGTCCATTTGCACTTCTTGATTGGATATGTCAGAAGAAGACAATAAACTCAAATCAACAGATTCCAATATTTTGGGTTGCAACATTGCTTTTTCATTAGTAATATTCAAGGTCTTGATGTCTTCCCGTGAACAATCTAAAAAGGAAGTTTCTTCCATTCCTTTAGTTTTTACTAGAATCTCAAAATCATTCCCTCCAGAAATCAGTATCCCCTTCATATCTGAAAAACTTGAATTTGAATTCCGAGATGCCACCATTTGTATAGAATCTATGTACACAGTTTTTTCAACCGCAGGACTTGCCGGGTCTGATTCCCATTTAGAGTTGTCACTGGCCAATAATTCCTGGAAGCTAATACAGCCTTTTTTATGTGAACTGAGGCCATTAACCCTGAAACCTTTAGCTTCTTCAGGAATTCCAAGAAACCCTTTTTCTTCATTAAAGGACTGAGGAAATTCATTCCGGTAGGGTGATATGCCACCACCCTGCAAACGACTACACGGAAATGATCCATCTGGTCTCTGAGAATTATTCTGGTAACTAACATGGTTGGTTTTGCTTTTCATGTTACTCTCATCTTCATGCAGCTCAGCTTTTTGAAGTCCACCTGTTGATCTTTGCTCATAAACAGTGTCCCTAACATGCTGTAGAGATATTAAGGGGTTAGTAGTCAAGAAAGATTTTTGGCAGATGATGATCACAGTACTGACAGGAAAGAAGAGAATGTAAAGGAGATGAGCATTAAATACCTCCACTTCAGTTGCACTGAGAGAACCAGCATATGAAGGTTTAGCCTGTGCTCTACGGACCGAAGAAACAGGTGCCTGGGCCTGAGTTCTCATCCCTGGTACTGGATTTAAAAGGCACAAGGAATTTTTCAATCCAAGGCGAGGAAATAACCCACATATTTTACCTGCTAAATTTTCAGGCTGATCATAGTCGCCATCTTCATCTTCACTTTCTTCTTCCCCATTATCTTGGGCATAATGTGGTACAAAATTTGGCCTATAGTGATAACGTGGAGGCCGCTTATCCCAACTTACAACCTTATTTACCTGTCTTGGCTGCTCTCTTGGAACATGTTGCTTCCTAGAGACATATTGAGGTGTTTCTGAAGCAATTGCTTTGGCTGCAGGCAAGAACCGACCCATCATGAAATCCCGAGTTTGTGGATCTGTCGAGAAGGTTCCAGATGGTTTCATATCTGGACCATCCAATCCACTTATACCACTTATACTACAGTTTAAGAAAAATGATTCAGTCCTGGAAAGTGTATCAAGTGCATCCACATAGGCTTCATCACCATCCTCTGAAGAAGAACTCTGCTTCTCCTCTATTCCCTCTTTGGAGCTCTCGAATTTGGCTTCATTTTTACCCAAAGATGGAACATTTTTAGAGGAATAACTGATGTTTTCCATTTGGGGCCTGGTGATTGTTTGATTTTCAGTACCTTTATCCAAAGGTTGCTGTTTAACATTCAAATTCCTTCCAGGTGGAAGCTTAGGGGTGATGGCAGGCCGTTCAAGAGCCCGAGTGCGCGATTTGCTTTCATCCTTGGGCCTTCCTGGGATCTGTTCCCACAAAAAAGGAACAGTTCCTGGTTTCCTTATTGGACCTGATTTCAATTCTGATTTGTAAAAGGGAGGAGGAGGTATACAGCAGGGAGAATTATCAGTCTTTCTCTTGCCCCCGACCTCTGAGGAAGTCTCTGTAGAAGAGAACCGCCTCACGGAAAGAAGTGGTCGATTAAAATCTAATTGCTTTTCTTCCATCAAATTCTTAAGCAACATGTAACCAAGTAGTTTCTGCAACACACCATGATAAATTAAAACACACTCCAAATAAGCAGTATTAACTATTCAGAGACCATAGAAGTGATGCGGGAAGAAATAAACTACAATTTCCAGTCCCATGATATTGTCCATAGTAAGAAAAAGGAAGGAAACAAATCAAAAGAACGAAAATAAAATCTCAAGAAAATCTTGAATCCCTTATTTGAAGTAAAATTAGTATTAGAATGATGGATATACCAACAAAAACTGGTGCCACCTTTTCATCATGACAAGTAACTGAGAACTGTCAAGAGTCAATAGGTCTTGATTTTCAACTGCAATTTGGACCAGGATGAATAGCACATGCTGACCTAGATCTCATAAAACTAAAATTTGAGACCTCATGCTCAAGAATCAAGGTGTGGGATTACTTTGGGCATTTCTAGTAGCTTCTAGTTTAAATTCAAATTTCAAAAGTAATGGAGCATTTGGACATCCCTTGGACACAAATCAGTCCCCTGAGTTTTGAACAGGATGTAAAATGAAACATCAACTCAGTCCCTTCAGTCCCACACAACATTTGTTTTCTATCAAAGATTGGAAAATTTGAATTCAAGAACAACAAAGGACCTAGGACCTTACAATCATCCAATGTACTAAGTATCAACAATATTTGGAGCATCCCCCTCCACAGTTCTGCCATTACACATGCCTGGATATACCTAATCACAGAAATGATAGCTGATTTGCTTCTCTTGGAGCTACAGTTTCAAACAACTATGGATATGGCCCACCTCAAACCCTTTACACCACAGCACCATGAGAAGAACACTTCGAATTCTGCATGACCACTCCATCCCAACACAATCTCCACCATTCTAGGTTGCACCAGTGAAAATGTTGGAGGGTTCTGGGTTTTAATCCTAAAACTATTGCCACTGTCTCCAACTCCTCTTGACTCCAAAGTCCAGACCTTCAGAGTTCTAAGCAATTTGGGATTTCAATAAATAACCTTATGTAATTTATTTCACTGGTTATTGGGGTGTCTGCACACAACGCTACCAACTGGTCAGTAGTGTTTACCAATCCAAATACCCCCTAACTCATTTGATTTCAGTCATAATATCAATTTTTTTGTTAGCTAAATTCTACTTGCATCTACCAACCTGCTGAGCAGTTACGAGTCCACAAGGTACACTGTGGGAAGTGTCCTCAGGGTTTGAGGTTAATGCTATAGATTCTTACCATTTCCTTCAACAATTTGTTTCTTTGGTTGTCCTTTCTTTATTCAAAATTTCCAGATAAAATCGGTGCAAAAGTGATTTGATGGGCGGCATTCCCAGGTTCAAATTCTACCACAACAGAATCAACAATGATTAATAAGTCAAACAAAAAAATTTTTATTCATTGATTGCGGTGAAAATATTCCCGCACCACACACCCCCCCCCCCCCCCCCCCCCCCCCCCCCAAAAAAAATAAATAAATAAATAAATAAAGAAGGAAGAAAATTGTCGATCTTATATCCAGGGTAAAAAAATTTTCATTAAGGAATCACGAAAAATTTTGTGAATTTTTTACCTTAAAATTTTGACATGGGTGAAATTTTTCAAGGAACTATTTTATGTCAAAACAAAGGGAAAAGAAAAGGAAGATCAGCAAGCCTACTCCAATCTGCCCCCCTTCCCACAATAGACAAATAATAAGAAATAAAATCAAATAAATAAATATTAATAAATAAATAACTCCAATAAAAAGTTCAATCATCGATTCCAAGCTGGATTGATAAGAAATTAAGAACAATGAACTGAAATCCTGTAAAGAATTCCACTTTTCTTCTGAAAAATACAATCTTGTCAAGCCACAAAACAAAATGCAAAGCAAAAAATTTTAAAACAAACCCATTACAAACATAACAATCTGGATTCAAACCACATCCTAATTTTCTATAAAGACACAAACCCATTACTAACAAAACAATCTGGATTCAAACCAAATCTACCAAATTGACTGTCTGATAGAAACAGAATCCTTGAAGTCCATCAAATCCCATCAATTCAAAGTAAATACTCTACTCAAAGAAATATTCACCTATAGACATATATGTATATATATAAACTACCTGTATATACTTATATAGGTATATATATATATATATATAGAGAGAGAGAGAGAGAGAGAGAGTCCTGAAAGTCCATCGATCATATCCCATCAATCAAGTAAATACTTCGCAGAAAGAAAGAGTGACAGATATATATATACACATATATGTATATATAGATATGGAGAGAGAGAGAGAGAGAGAGAGAGAGACAGGGACGGAGAGAGTACCTCCGGGTAATGGCCGATCCAGAACTGACTTTGGTCTGTTGCTTAGAAAGATTGAGCAAATGAGAGCTGCAAAACACAAAGAAAGAGAAGGGGAGGAGGGGAAGAGAGAGAGAGAGAGAAAGAATAAAGAAGAGAGGTGAGGAAGTGAGGAATAAACCGCTTCGTACGCTTGTCTTTACTTCACCGCTGAGTTCAGCTTCCAGCTTACCCGACGTTAATGGAAAATCTCATTAATTTCTTTAGAATTCTTTTTTTTAAAATAATTGTGTTATGGGCTGTTCACTCATATTTATTCGAATTGTTTTATCCTCGCTTGTTTTTGGATCGTGTGACAACATTAATTATTAATTAATATTCAAAAGGACGGAAGTCACAGTCATACGCATCATTCCAATGTGAAACCTGTGAAGGGGTTGGGCCTATGCCAACTAATTTGCCTATTTCAATTATTGGTTTACTTTTTAAAGAAATCCCCACTTCAAAAGACTGAAAAAAAAAAAAGAGTTGCATGATGCTTTAAATAATGTATCAATCATATTTATATCATATATAACAGTATTGTAATTTTGATTGGACCTACACATAGGAATTCTGAAATATCATTTATTAGATTTTAAACTAGAAGTAAACGGTAGGGTTAAAATAGTTTTTTTTAGGTGAGATTGGTGGTTTTTACTCATAACTACATCAAATTTCAAATTTTAAAATAATCTTTGTCTCAAAATTTTACTCTATTTTATAAATTTTGTTTAGGGTAAAATACACTTTGACCCCTTCAAGTTTGAGCTATTTTCAGCAAACCTCCTTATAGTTCATAAATTACATTTTGTCCCCTCACACATGACACGTGATAATCCATTTAGCTGACACGTCATCACCGAAAGGTGGCAAAGTAAAATTCTCACAAAAATCGTGTGTGTCAGATCCCAGTATATATGTATGTACGTATTTTGATCCTCATGTCCATCAACACCATTCATTACAATTGTATTTGTATCTATACTATTATATATATAATATATATATAAGTATTGTAATTTTGGTGGACATAGCATTGAAATAATAAATAAACTTTTATAAGATATTTAAATAGAAATAAATGTTTTATATATATATATATATATATATAAAGAGAGAGAGAGAGATAACGGAGGATCTAGGAAGCACGGACATTTTCCCAAAAGCCACGTGTTCGTGTTGGACACGTATCGAATACGACATTTGTTCGACACTCTTCCAACATGACATTTCTTTCGTTACCCTTTTTTTTCCTTTTTTTTTTTTGTTCATCATTATTTTGCTTTTTGTCATATATTTTCTACTTACAATTCAACTAGATTTATAAAAACAATACAAAGGTATTCATTTTGAATTATTTTTGTAATGTTACATGACATTTTATAGTTATATGTATAAAAATAAATATTATATTAATGCCATATTTTCATTATGTCATATCTTAAATTTTAAGAATTTGCTATATCCGTGTATCCATATCATGTTGTATCCGTATCACATATATGTGTCCATGCTTTTTAGCGGAGGATTGTTGCTCCTTTGAATGCCAAGTGTAATTTTATGTTTTTTCTATATATTTTTTTCTTTTGTTTGTGAAGTCACGTGCTTGATTACTTCCACTCCACTACTCTCTCTCTCTCTCTCTCTCTCTTAATGATTTTCCGTACCTTGAGCAGCATGTCATTACTCCCAATCTGTCTCCTCTCTCAACTTCTCCACACTCTTCCAAACCACGCACCAAAAAAATACAGAACAGGGTCACCGGCGGTAAACATCCTCCTTAATCGAATTGTATTTTTCGGCGAAGGTTGCCATCAGCGAACCTAGGAAAACTATTTGACGATCCAAAATTGACGTCTTGGATGGGTCAAAGAAGAACCATATTTATTTTATTTTATTTTATTTTTTGGGTTTCTGTTGTGACCGTGAGTCCGTGATACTATTTATGGGTGATTTTATGTGGAGATTTTTTAGGTTTTTGTTGTGACCATGATACTATCACCTCTGCCACACTCCATTTTTTCCGACAGAGGTGGTTTAGGTGAGTTTTTTTTTTTTTTTTTTTTTAATAGGAAAAATGAAATATTATTTATAAGTGTGAGGAGGAACAATCAGTACAAAAAGAAAAAAACAAAACAAAAAGCCCCACAAAGATGCAACAATGCTAGGGAGTAGGGACGCCTTGATGGTAGTATGACGACGATGGATTTGGGCGGCGGAATAAGGGGTCAGTGCTGAGCAGTAAAGATTGATTGATTTTTTGAGTGATGGGGGCTAAGTGAATGGAGGTCCATTTGACAGTGTTGAGCAGTGGAAATTCATGGTTCCTAAAGTGATAGATGTCCAATAATCTGAGCGGTGGAAATTTGAGTGAGTGGAGATCGGAGAGAGGTTCACGGTGAGGAAAACAAAGTAAATGTGGAGAGAGGTTCAGGGAAAGATTGGGGGTATAATGGTCATTGCATATGCTAAATAATTTGCTCTTTTCGGATAATGATGCGTCAGTTAACTAAATTGTCACATGTCATGGGCAAAGAGGCAATGTGTAATTTATGAACTATAAGGGGGTTTGCTGAAAACGGTTCAAATTTTAATGGGGCAATGTATATTTTATCCTTTTTTTTTTCATTTTATTTTTTTAGCCAATAATTAAATTGTCATGATTTGATAAATAGCCTTAGAAAATTAGAAACAACTTGCTTTTCGAGGCTAATTATTGTGTGAAAGAAGACCCATGAGAGGGCAATATTTTCTCTATATTTTTTTCGCCTATACTCCACCCAGATTGTTTATACCTCCACCAAAACAAGAAAAAAATTAAACCCTAAAATAATGACAATAAGATATGAGTTTAAAAAGATCCAAGGGATGATTATCCTCCTTTCACCGAAGTTGTCCAAGCATTAGGATATTTGTTAATTGACATATTATGTTACTCCCTTCATTTTTATTTGACTACACCTTTGAAAAAAATACGTTTTTTTTAGATAACTTTATTAAATGTTTTCAAATCAACACTTATGTTTTAAAATTTCAATTTTGCCTTCAAGTGTGCAGAATATTAGAAAGAGAAAAAAGACATTTTTAAGGGTAGTTTAGGAAATCAAACAAAAAGAATCATTGACTTTTTGAATGTGACAATAATTTTGACACATCCCAAAATAGAAAAGAGGTCACTTAAATAGGAATGGAGGGAGTAACAAATATATTCTACTATTTTAAAGAATAAATATTTTGCTAAAATTTTAATTTTTTAATCATATTATTTTTATAAGTAAATCCATGCATTGCACGGGTTTTGACCCTAGTGGTTTAAATAGTTTGAGGTTGAATAAGGTGATTTTTGTCTCCTGTTACCATTTTACCTCATCTATCTATCCCATAACTTTATTTTTAAATTCAAAATTTTAAAAGAAACTCCCACTTCAAAAGACTGAAGTAACTAAACAAAAGAGTTGCATGATGTTTTGAATAATGTATCAATCATATCTATACCCTTTATAACAGTGTTTTAATTTTAATTGGCCCTACACATAGGAATACTGAAAAATCATTTATTATATTTTTAAATAAGAGTAAACGATAGATTAAAAAGGGTTTTTTTTTTTTTTATTAGGTTGGATAATGTGATTTTTTTTTTTTTTTCTGGAACCATCTATCTTATCTATCTCTTTCATAACCACATTTTCAAATTCAAAATTTTAAAATAATTTTGTATCAATATTTTTCTCTATTTTATAAATTATTTTTAAAAATAAAAATTTACATTCACATTATGTGTCTCAAATCCTAGTATAGATAATTCAAAAAAAAAAAAAATTGTATCAATATTTTTCTACAATTTATAAATTATTTTTAAAAAGAAAAATTCACATCACATCATGTGTCTCATATCCTAGTATAGATGTATGTATTTTGATCCCCACGTCCATCAACACCGTTCGTGACAACTGTATTTATATTATTATATTTAAAAATATATACAGTTTAAATAGTTTCTAGGTTGGATAGGGTGGTTTTTATCTTTTGTTACCATCCTATCTCATCTATCTCTCTCATACATATTTTCAAATTCAAAATTTTAAAATAATTTTATATTAGCATTTTTCTCTCTTTTATAAATTACTTAAAAAATGAAAAATTCATACACGTGCCACATGTGTCCCATATTCTAATATACATGTATGTATTTTGATCCCCATGTCCATTGACACCGTTCGAGACAACAGTATATGCTTGCTCGTGTTTGTATATATAAATATATATACACACACTAGGAAAACTTCATGTATAGGGAGCTATATATATAAAGGTAAATTACAAGAAACCTCCTTGAAGTTTATCTCTTTTTTCATGTAACCCCTAAAGAAAAAAAAGTTGTAGGGTCTTCCAAACAGCTTATACATTTAACAATTAGCATCACCGTTAATTATCGTTTATGGAATTAATGGTGGTCACATGATATTTCTCCATTTGATTCCATGAACATCAATTAATAGTGGCATTAATTGCTCAATTTGTCAGCTATCTAGGTTACATTACAACCATTTTTCACTCAAGTGGTTGTGTGATAAAGGACCAAACATTATGAGAGTTTTCTGTAATTTAACCCATATATAATTGATCATTTTTCATGTAAAAAATTGTACTACTATTAAATTGTTGAAAATAAGTAGCCTCACATTATTATTTTATTTATTAGATTAATTAGATGAGTTTTACCTATGGATTCCCTTCTAATTTGGGCATGACAAGTATAGGGGTACCTCTAGGAGTTGTTGGAGGCATTTTACGGAAGGAAAAACTGTAAAGGAATAAAAGGTTATTATACCAAGGAGAGCCCAATGGGCCTTTGAGTTACATAGCAAGGGTGACTCACTCTCCTACCCATACCTCTACTCCGTACACACCTTGAAAAAATTGACACCCTAACCTACCCCAAACCTCCGTCGGCAAAGTTTCCTACTCTAAAGTGGCAAAGGGTATCATGGTTTTTTAATTCATTTATTTAAGGATATGAATTATTGAAACTCAAACTTGGTTGAATTGCTCAAATTTGGATTAGCAAAAAAAAAAAAAAACTTGTAGGGCTTATTTTTCCTATGTTTTTATTTTATTTTATTTATATTTTTTTTAAATCTAAATTTTAAGTTGGAAAAAATTAATATAAAATTGTCAATTTAGACACCCTGTCTAATTTGAATTTAACAAGATGTGACTCTTGTCATTTGTCAAATTCATAAACATGGTGAGACTTGATAACCCACTGAACACCTTTTCCCTTTCGTGATGCATATATCGGGGACCCAGGTGTACATTTATGATTGATTTTTGTTCTATAGGTTTGAGAATAAGAGGACTTGACGAGAAAAGTGAAGAAAAAGGAAAAAAAACACAGACACACACAAGTGGGCCCAGCTTGTCTATAAAATATCCAATTTTCTGCCAACTTGTAAAATTTCACGGTTGCAGTATCCTATCCTATCCTCTCTCAGACGATGAACGATACTCTGCAAGTCTCTAATCAATTTATACATTTTAAAAATGGTCAAATAGTGACAATATGATACGTTTTTTAGACTTCTTGAAAAACATAAAAACCTAGAGGTGTTGGTTCCACATTATTCACCATTATTTGGTAAATTTTTATTTATTTATTTATTTATGAATGTGTTAACTCTAAAATTTGAACGCCATTTAAAAACATACTTTTATTAAATTAATTGTAAGTTGATTTATTTTAAAATTAGATAACATTCAAATAGTGGTCGGACTCATGATTTAGATTTTAAGTTTCTAGATAAATCTTTTTGCTTAGGGTAAAACCAATAACGGAACCGAACTAATGGTTTGGTTCGGTTTTTCTTTGGTTTGGATTGGTTTTGGTTTGCACGTTAAAAAAAACCCAACTAAACCGAAAAAACCGAAATATATATAATATATTATAATATATGTTTATTATATATTAAACTTCAATATGTAAACTTCTTATTTTAATTTGTTTCCATTTTGGTACAATGTTTAATGTTTTTTTTTTTCATTAACAATCTTTAATGCTATTATTGAATTTGTTCTTATTTTTAATTTGGTTGGTCAATTTTCAGATTTTGTTATGTGTACCCAATTATTCATGATTTATTACTACTTGATAAGAGAAAACCAAAACCAAACCAAACTGAAACCATGGTTTTTTTTTATATTATGGTTTGGTTTTGGTTTGTAAAATTTGTTTTAAAATGGAACCAAACCAGACCACAAACACCTCTACTTTTCACTACAAAAACATTGGAAAAATTAAAAATTAAAGAAAAAAAAGAAAGAAAGAAGCATATGACATCAAAAATTTACTTTTGCTGAAATTGTTTGCGTTTCACTTCTACTTCTTTTTTTTTTTTTTTTTTTTTTTTTTGGGATGACAACTTTACTCCTTTTGCTTTAGTTACTTTGTATCCATCATAAATGAATATCATTGGAAGCCAAAATTGACTATACTTCATTCAAATTATTACACAAAGGAATGCAAAGTAATTGAGCTTTTATGAAATCCTCTACAAAAGGGATGGGATTAGAATTTGGGAGTTCGAATCTCGACCCGCTTTCTAAAAAATTGGGTTAATTGGGAGATTAATTTATTGATGTAAGATGCAGCCATGTAGAATTGTATGATGTTTTGACTGTTTCAAATAACATATTAAAATCTCTTACCCAAAAGAAAGAAAAATGCAAAGGAAGGATGAATGGATTCCTTCTCGAGGGAGGAAAGAATAGAATATTAATCCAACAGTACTTTACAGAGTGCTGAAATTGTACCATAGACACTATCATTAATTTATTCAAAATCTTTCCAATTGCATCCCTGTTTTATGAAACATGGGATGAATGTGGGCCTACCAATCATACAAATGGTGGCCCAACTTTGAATCATCGTAGTTTTCAAAAAAAAGAAAACCTTTGATGCATCCCTTCACCCAAAAATCAATCCAAAAGATGCCCTTTTCAAAAAATGTGAAGGAAAGCAAATTTAAAAGATGCCTCAACATAAAATGGTAATTATCACTCTAATGACAGTGAAACAGATCATTGTCGCAAGTCACCTTAATTTAAACACCGTCCCGGTATTTTTTATTATACCAAAAAAAAAAAAAAAAAAAAAAAAAAAACCCGCCCCCGCTTACACTATAATAGCATCGTTGAGGAAAGTCATTATTATAATTAATTATATTATTATGAAATTATTATGACACATATGTCAAGTGGGGGAAAACTAGGAAAGTGATATGAGACAATAATTATATTCTACTTTAAAGTTATGCGTGAAAGTTGTGTGGAGAAAATTTTCAACTTTATGGTTGTTGATGCATAGAGTTTGGGATTGTTGCTCAAAAGGCATCCTTGTTGTAGACTTGTAGGTGGTGGAGCCCGTTGAGGCCTCTTAAGCATGTATGGGATTTGGATTGGGGCTGTAGGGCTTTGTAGTGAACGTGGGTTGGGCCACTAGCATGGTAGTTGGATCTTTGGACAATTGTGAGTAGGGAGTTTACATTGGCACCCTAATCCCCAATAGTTTTTTAAGGTTAATGAAAAATATAAAAGTTTTCTTGAAAATTGACCGTGATATCCTTTAAAAAACATCATTTTGAACAATTTCATAAAAAAAAAAAAAAAAGCTTTTAAATTTATTATTTAAGTGGGCTTTTTTGCCATTTATAGTTCATTTTTCTGTAAAAATTCAAAAAATCTATTTAAACGATAATTTTTGGAAAAACTTTCTTCTACAAAGTTGTTTAAAATGATATTTTATGATAGGTCGTGCGGCTAGTTTTCGTTAAACCTTTCATATTTTTTATAAAATATTGAGAAACCACATGGATTGGAGTCAATGGCCTCCCCCCCCCCCCCCCCCCCCCCAAATTTTTTTTATCACCCCCCATTCTTTAGATTTTTAAGGTTTTATGCAAAATATAAAATGTTTTTACAAAAACCGGCTGCATAGTCCATCAGAAAACATCATTTCGAACAACTTTTCAGAAATTTTTTTTTTTCCAAAATCTATTGTTTAAGTAGACTTTTTAGCCATTTATAATCTTTATTTTATTTTTTGCCAAAAAACGTATATAAATGATATATTTTGGAAAAACTTTTTTCTACAAAGTTGTTTAAAATGATGTTTTCTCAAGAACAATGTGATCGATTTTCGTAAAAATCTTTTATATTTTACATAAAATCTTAAAAACCTAAACTAAAGGGGACTGATAAAAATGGGGGGGAATAGCCGTTCCCTAGAATGGAATTGATGGCTATTTGGGCCTAAACTTTGGTTCATAATTTGCCAGTGGAGCTTTCCTCCACCCTTGTTGGGGAGAAATTATTTGCCAGTGGAGCTCTCCTCACGTCTTCCCGTCACATATTCACATGCATGTTGATCATTTGCTGGTTGGATTTAAGAATCAGACATACTGAGCTGCTGCATTGCATCCCCATGCATGCATGGAATTATTTTTCCTTATTGGGTACATATCTATACACAGAGTTGCTTCGTATAATTGGGCCTTTTTTTTCGGTTTTTTGTGTGGGACACAAAACCGCTGTGTCTTGGCCCGTTTCAATAAACAGCAGTGCGTTTCAAGAAACACAAATCGTTGCGTTTCATGGAGGGAAGGAGATGTGGTTTGAATTTATAGGTACCATTTCACAGCCAATTTGGAAGAGATGTGGTGTGCCCAAAATTCCGTACGAAAGTTGTGTCATCCAGTATGCTGCAAAGGTTACAGACCTTGCAAAAAAGGAATGGTATTATTAAGGGAATATGACCTTTTAAAGCCAAATCCATGAGATGTTTTTGAGGGACTATGACCTTTTAAAACCAAATCCTTGAGATGTTTGGTCCTATAATGGCATTAGAAATTTGTTCTGGTCGAGTAGTCAATTAAGGGTTTAAAGCTCGAAATTCCTTTTCCTTTTTTAAGCTTCTTTTGAAACAAAAAGAGATACAACTTTTGTCCAAAGGGTCTACTGTGTGGCATGGGAGACTGCATATGTCGAAGGGATTAGTCGGGGCCAAAGCCACGACACTATATTGTTATCAAAACAGTGATACAACACGTCCTTATTCAACAGCAATCCTTCCAATTTTTAATACTTCTTCCAATGGAATGCAATCTTGAATTGTGATGAGATTTTCTTGGTTTTGTAACCTTTGTAGCAAATTGGAGGGAACAATTTTTCCAGTAATTCCATCAAGGCGATTGTGGTACTTGCCGATCAAAGTTAGTATGGGTAAATGTCTTTATATTATTTTTATTTTCATTTTGACAACGGATAGAATTAAGTCATACCCCTACCCAAAAATATCAACAAATGGGTGTTAATGTTTCTGCCTAAGTTTAAATTTGAGATCACTCACTCATAGGTAGATGTCTTTAAGGTCCCAAAAATATACTCATTTTTTCAAAAACTTGTCCATCACTAACAAAATCCATTAATTTTCAGGATATCGAGGTTAGGAATTGGACCTTTTGTTGCAATGGGTGAATGAGTGAATGGGTGATTGTTAGACTTGTTGTGTAAGACGATTGATTGGTATATATAACCCAGAAATATATGAATATTTCTGCCTAAGTGCCATTCAATTCTAACAGCTGACTTGTGCTCCAATGGGAAGTCTCTTAAATTTCAGGCGGTGAGCTTGGTTGATGCTCCTGAGTCCTGATCCGAACCCCTCCGAACCCCTCTTTAGGTGCATCACAGGAGTTTCGTGCATGGCTGCCCCTATTAGCATGGAAATTTGGGTGAGACAATATTTTTCGCTAGCTTTGTTCCAGAGCAGGTCCAGTTATAACCCAGAAATATATGAACATGTTTGTGTATGATATGTCCATTTTTTTAATTACTTGAGTGGAGTTCTTTTATTTCATGGACTTTATGTTCTGCATAATATGGACCAATGTATGTTGGCCGGGGGATTACATAGGCCCAAGAGGATTAGTTGGGTACCTAAATATCCTTAGAAAACCTCCTGAAATAATTAAGAAAAAAAAGGTTGTGGAAGTAAGTTGTTTCCAATGTTTTTGTCCAACATGCAGAGCATGCTGTTTCCAATGTTTTTGTCCAACATGCAGGGCATGCTTAGTATTGCCCTTTCTTTTATTTGTAACTAGCCTTGTTGCTGTTACTTACCCATAGTTCTAGACGAAACTCGGCCTTGGATAGTCCAGTTGGTAAGGGCGAATTTGTAATTGTGTAATTAAGCGTACAATCATGGGTTTGATTCTCCATTAGGACAACCTAATATTTAAGTGGGATGCTGTGACAGTGGTTAGGGCCGGTCCTGACTTTTTTGGGGCCCTAGGCAAACTCCTAAAATGGGGCCTTTTATACATATTTATACGCATAACAAAATTTATACCCAATAATTTTTTTTTCCCTAATACACACAAAATTTGTCTAAATATATGAGTACTAAAATTTGCTTATATAAATTAAGATAGAAAATAAATCTTTATAAGAATTATAAATAAATAAAATCTAATCTTCTTCCTTTATAATTTGGAAAAAATCACATATACAAGAAGAAGGGGCAAAAAAAATTTAAATATTATTATTAAAAAAAAATCAAAATTTAAAGTTATAATACCAAAAAAAAATAAACCAACTATAGCAAAGTATGACTTAAATATTATTATTCTCGCATTTTTAGCTGCAAAATCACTTATTAAGTTAGCATAATCATGTTTTTTTACCATATCATGTTTAATGGATAATATAGCTAATCCGGTCAATCTTTCTTGTGACATAGTAGAATGAAGCTAAGATTTGATCAATCTCAACTTTGAAAAACTTATTTTTGCAAAAGCAACTGTAACTAGTATGATCAACAATATTCTATAAGCAATCCATGCATTTGGGAAACAATTGTCCATTTCTTTCAAATAATTCAATACTTCAATTGGCCTTTTTAGATCTGTTGGTAAACCTTTTTTCAAGACCTTTAATTTTAAAAATAAATCTCCTCCAATAATATTAAAGTGCCCCTTATGTGTGTGTGTTATCTCCCCCAATAATATTAGAGTGCCCCTTATGTGTGTGTGTGTGTGTAGAAAAGAAAAGGTAAAGAAATGAATTAATTAAAGAGAGAATGGTTTGAACGTTTGGTGTACCTGACTTTTTTGTCTAATAAGTCATTAAATACTTTTAATATTCCAAATAGAATTATGATATGATCTGATTAGGTTGGAGGCTGTGAGAGGTTGAGAGCACTAAAAGAGGAAGAGAGGAGGAGGTTGGAGTTTAGAGGCTCGAGGCAAACTGACAGAGGCGTTAAATCTGATCAGATTTAGGGCTAAATGGTTCTTTTTTTTTTTTTTTTTTTTTTTTTTTTGGGGTTTTGAGCTTGAGTTCAGTAGATTATTTGGCCATTTGGATTATTGTACATGGACTTGGGTTAGAAACTTAGGAATTATTTGGGGCCCTTAAACTTGGATTAAGGTCTTTTCTCGTCTAGTTATTAAAATATGGGGGCCTCTATTGGCACCCTAAGACTTGCTTTTTATCCCCCATTTATTTTACATTTTTAAGGTTTTATGAAAAATATAAAACGTTTTCATAAAAACTGATAGCGTACTCTATAAGAAAACATTATTTTGAACAACTTTTTAGAAGAAAGTTTTTCCAAAATATATCGTTTAAGTAGACTTTTTTGGCATTTATAGTCTTCGCATCATAAATGATTAAAAAGTTTATTTAAACGATAGATTTTGGAAAAACTTTTTTCCAAAGAGTTATTCAAGATGACGTTTTCTAATAGATATCGCGGTCAATTTTTCTGAAAACCTTACGTATTTTTCATAAAATTTTAAAGTGTAAAATAAGTGGGGGATGAAAAGCAAGCCTTTGGGTGCCAATAGAGGCTTTCTTAAAATATATATATATTTGGACTTATTACAAAGGTAACAACTAAGTTGGGGCCCTTATTTTTTGTCAAAATTTTGGGGGCTTAGGCGATTGCTTAAGTGGCTTGACCTCAAGGCCGGCCTTGGGTGGGTTGCTGTGCTATTCTTGTGCTATTCTTCCCGGAGGTTTAAGTTCCATGCGTGGATTTCAAGGACTCTATTGTGAGATGGTTTCCTGGTTTTCTAAACAAAAAAAAAAAAAGGAAAAAAGAAAGAAAAAAAAAGAACCTCGGTGGCAGGCAGATTCAGGAGAACACAATATGCAGGTATTTAAAGATTGAGCGGTTGGAGCTGCACAGAGTTCTTTACAGCGAGTTTTGAAATTGTTGCTACTGAAGAACACAACCCGGTATGGGCCTTGGGACACAATCTGGGACATGTTCAGCTATTGGCCTTCAGAAGGAGAGGATGGACAACTTTTGCCATGTGGTTGGATATCTTGAAGTTTCAATCAAGTCATATTGTTGATAAGATTAATGCGGTGGGATATATATGGAGATTCAGTCTATTCTAGCCTACATTTGAAAATTATGTAGAGGGGTCATCCTTTGTCCCCTATATGTTCCAAACTTTTGTGAGTTCAAAGCCAAAATACCTGCTGTAGAATTAGTGACTAATGGTTCGTCATTGTTCTATATCACTGTCATAGCTACACTTTGTGCATCTAATGCTGTTAGAGGCTAGCCAAATTAACGATATTTCATATATATAAAGAAAAAACAACACTTCATATCAATAATCAATATCAATCCAAGGATTTCTGCTTGTAATGAGTGGGAAACATGTAGGCATCACCGAAGGCTGCTTTCGTTCCTGTTGCTTGGAAGGTGACTTCTTATCCCATCCAACAACCAATAGTGTGAATGCAAAGCTGTTGAGTGACATCGATGTGTGGCCGCATTTGTGGCAAGGAAACTTTCCCCTTCATGATCCCTTTTCTTTTTCTTTTTGGGTGCGGCGGTCACCATTTCAAAAGTTACGGCAGCTTCCAATGTAATATATATCATGAATACTGGGATCCACATGTTTTGGTCTTTGGCAAATGCCAATGGGTTTGAGTCAGTGATCTTAAAGTTCATAGGAAATTAACCTATGCTCAAATTTGAGCTGAAATCAGGAATCTATGCAATGCTGGGTTTTGTCTAAGGTTTGGAAATTTTGTAATAGGTGGAGTTTGGAATTAGGTTGAACCAGCTATGAGACTCTTTTCTTTGGCTGATTATCTATATTCTTTAGGCCAGGGGTGGAGCCAGGATTTATCTTTAAGGGGGGCACTGTGCGTTTGTGCCATGATTCTATGAAGTAGGAACTGAGAACTAAAAGGCCTAGAAAGCAATTTTTTAAAAATATTACTTTTTAGTTATCATTTTTCAATTTAATACCAAAAAAAGGATTTTTTTTGTCAACTTATAACAAATTGACTATAAATATACTTTAAAATGACTACTATTTTCCTCTTTTTGGCATTATGTTGAGACATAGTCATCAAATGGTAATATCTCTCCCAAAAAAAAAATTTTGGTTGAGGCGGGGGCACGAGGCCCCCCTAGCTCCGTCCATGCTTTAGGCTCTATTTGGTTTGCGGATTTTATCAAGGAAATAAAATAAAATATAAGGAATTTTATTTTATTTTATTTTATTTGGTTGCAATGGAAAAGTGGAAGAAAAAGAATAATTATAATCATTTTGGCTTTATATGATTTTATCTTTTCCTTTCATTTTCTTTCCTCCTCATTTTTTTTCCCTTCATTTTTTTTTTCCTTGGTAGAATCCATGAACCAAATTATAGGGGGTTAGTCAAAGGCGACAGAATATTAATTTTGCAATGTGCTCATCACATCTGTGTGGTTGTCAATAACCCTTGTTACATATGTGTTGGCTTCGACCTGTAAAAGCATTCAAATAGTCTATTCCCTCATCCACATAGTGGAGGCCGAAGAGAAACAAATTGAAAAAATTATTAATTTTACCATTTTGCGAAAATTGGAAGTAGAGAAAGAAGAGACTTTTTATACTGGACCAGAAATAGTCAGGATTAAAGAACTTATTTTGGAGGATGTTATTGTTGCTGCTGTTGTTGTTGTTGTTGTTGTTGGTTTTTTTTTTTTTTTTTTTTGGGTTAAACATGTGATACGAGAGCACACATCCATGTGGAGTTAAAATTAAAACTTCCGCAAACCCCGTATCCCTATTATGATGAGACATGCCATTAGAATTAAGAGTCAGTGGCTATTGTCGTTTTGTGATGGGACATGCCATTAGAGTCAAGGTTCAATGCCTATTGTTGTTTTTGTTGAACCAACCAATTTGTAGTTTTCTACCCCATTCTTTGATGCTACCACTTCACTGTGCAAGTGAAAAGTACCTGCATGGATGAAGTAATTAACACACAATGAAGGGCTGCCAATACAGAAACAGTCAATTTATTAGCTATTAATGGTGACCCTTCTATTTTTTGTTTCTTGGATAGAAGTATTAAAATGGCTCACACCATAACGTTCTAGTGCTATCTATGATCATACAACAGCACATCTCCCCTTAGCTGGAGATTTTTATTTATTAATTTTGTATAAGTTTCCAAGTATCCAGATGGGGACTTGACTATTCCTCAGTCTCAAATAGGGCCACCGCCCACTTGAGTAATGAAGATCCTAGTTGGAGTTTAAAATTACACCATTTGAGTATGTCTTACAATAGGCTGATATTTATATATCCTGGCATATATGGCTAGTGGTGACACTTCTCTCCCCTGTAATGGGAAGATTCAACCTATGGATAAGGTGTAAGGTTCTAAATTCTGCCCTCCCTCAACCCACCAAAGAAAAAATGGTTTGTATAATATGGAGTAGATATATATATATATATATATATATATATATATTTTTTTTTTTTTAGAGAGAGAGAGGGGTTCCACTTTTTTATCCTCCCCATTCCATCCTCTGCTCATTCCTCATAGAGGGGTTCCACTTTTTTATCCTCCCCTTTCCATCCTCTGCTCATTCCTCATATCAAAGAGGGGGTAAGTTCAACTAGCCCCAATTACATAGTCCACCCATAAAATGGCAACTAAAGTTCTTACAAAACAAAAGCAAACAATTTTTATCCACCCAAAAGGAAAAAAGAAAGAAAAAGAAAAAAAAGAAGAAGCCATATTGTGGCTAACTGGCTATAACACCATAAATAGTTGAATAAATAATTAAATATTTCTACAAAAGAAAAACACCATAAATAATATCTAGCTGTGTATGCAAATCAGAGGTGGTCACAGGCTTATACCTTTTATATATGTGTGCAAAGATGCATGAAAACCTCAAGTGGATCTGTGGAGGTCAGATTTATCTTGGCCCAAAACAACATTGAGCATCGACCCAACTCGATCAAATTGGGCGTGGCTTTGCTCTCTCAAACTCGAAGATAAGAGGTCTAGTTCAGGCAACCTTAATTAGCTTGCAACCTTATGGCATTCTAAACATGTTTGCTTGAGAAACATGTTGATATATACAGTCAACACTACACGTGCGTGACAATCATGAATAGTTCTAATTATGCGACAAGCAAATTCGCACGTTGATAAATCTTACTTTATCAAATTTGCCATAACAAACCACAAGTGAGTGATGATGATTAGAATCATCCATGATTTACATGCAGGAGTGGACGACAATCAGGAATAGTTTGAATTGTGCGATGCAATATGGATGAGCAAATTCGAACTTAATAAATCTCACTTTATCAAACTTGCCATATCGTACCACACTTGAGTGGTGATGATGATTATAATTGTCCGTGATTTATATGCACGGACGGACGTGTGACAATCACGGAAAATTATAATATTATTGTGCGGCATCATATAGGTGAGCAAATTCACACGTTGATGAATCTCACTTTATCAAACTTTGACATTTATTTCACTTGATGGAGACTTATAACCACAACTGTTAATACAATTAATACTATTACCTAATGCCACAATAAAAAAAAAAAAACAACTGGGGATATATGGAACTTGGAAGGGCCTAGCCTTCACATTCTAAACATGTTGCTTGAGGAACATATTTGCCAATTTCACCCTGTTGAACTTGGCAACTTTTTGAACAGTACAAAGCTTAATTCACATTGACCAAGACCTAGCAATTAATATCAGTACTAGATTAAAGGGGGAAAAAAGAAGAAGAGAGACATGACCCTGTTTTAGGTCTTGAATTTCCACTAGAAAGATAAAAAAAAGGGATAAATTGATTGCAATGCGAACGTCACATTGATCACATTGATAATCGTTGGTCGAGTTACGTCATTCATTTGCCAAGAGCGGAATCCATAATAATGCTTAACTTTATCTTTTTGGTAAAACCATGGAATAAACCTTTTTTTTTTTTTTTGTGAACACAATGAAGTCTCCCAAAGTAAAAATAGCAACCCTCATTGACCACTTGGTCCACCATCCTTTTTACAAGTACTGATACTAATAATAGTAGTGGTAATAGTGGTGTTATTCGTTTGGTTGTGGGCTTGTGGGGGTGTGGATTGTGGTTGTTGGCTTTTGCAAAAACTTACACCTTCCTGCTTTTTTTCTTTATTGTTGGTGTTGAAATGGCAAAAAATATAATAAAAGCAAAGAGAGAGAAAGAAAGAAAAAGGGGTTCACGCGGACGAAGGTGTGGATGTTGGTGAGCCACCCCGTCGCCAGCTGGCTGTCGGAGAGAGGACAGGAGAACTAGATCGCGCGCGCACACCACGTGACTCACGCCACCCCTCACTCCTTCCGCTCTCCTCTTCCCTCTCTCTATCTCTGTCTCTCTCTCTCTCTCTCTCTCTGAAAAAAGCCCATCGCTTTCCCCATCGATCATTTAATCACCCCCCAAATCGAAAGACCCCTCCTTCTGTCATTTCCCTTGTTTACATCTCTCTTTCTCTCTCTCTCTCTCTCTCTCTCTCTATATATATATATATATATTTGTTTTTATCTCTCTCTCTGTCTCTCTGTCTCTCATTATTCTCTCTACATTTTTCTCTCCAAGCATCAATCTTTCTCTCCGTTTGGGAATCTGTGAGCTTTGATTTGGATATGAAGCTTTTATTTTTAGAAGAGTTGAGATTCAAATGCTAGTGGATAGAGAAGGTAGTGGAGATTTGTGTGCTTGGATCTGCTGGTGGTAAGCGTCTTTCTCTATCTTCTGTGATTGATCCTTGGTTATTATATATATATATATGAATTCAAAGTTTAGGTCTGGCGTGTCTACTGAGTTGATTCTGATACAGAAGTGTCAGTCCCATGGCGATGGTATTGGCGTATTGCGACGATGTTGCGATCGCATCGAAATGTTAATTCAGTTGTATGTGATGATGTTTTCATATTGGATTCTTGAATTTGGTATTGATTCTTTTTTTTTTTTTTTTGGGAGTGAAAAGAGATGGTAGGGTTGATGTGTGATTTGGAGTAATTGAGATTTATGGGTATTGATAGAATGCATAAATGATTTGAAGTGACTGAGGTGGAATTTACTTTGTCATATGAGATTTTACTTAGTGGTTTAGTCTGAAGATTTCGAAATTCAATTTAAAATTTTCTTTTTATTTTATTACTTGGATTTTTTTTTTTCATTAGTTTTTAAAATTTGAAAGCCTGCGAGTGTCTGGAATTGGAAAATGGACACTTTATTGAGAGGTAAAACCTGAATTTTATTGATCGGGGATCTTTAAGGGATAGTGTGATGTAATTATTCGTTATGGATTGGATTATTCAAAAGAGTTGGTATTTAAGATCATCAATATGTTTAGGAGGGAAGACACCTATTTTCAAGGAACCAAATTTAGTTTAGTTTACATTTATGGGTTAGCTTGTTTTGGTAGTGGACACTGTAGCGGTGTGTCACATTTAGTAGATGTGCAATAATGATGCAGGTTTGGTTAAAGATTGTGGGAAGGATCAATATTTCAGGTGTTTAATAAGGTTGGTTATCTCATTTATAGGTGTTACCAGTTTGAACTGAGTGGTAAAATTGAAGAACTAGTTTAGGCTAGGTTCCTAGGTTTATTTTATTGAATGGTATGCTTTCTTTTTTCTGATAAAGTTTGTATTAGAAAAGGGAAAAATCCATGTACAAAAAGGATACGATCAGTAGCCAAAAATGAAAGAGAATCCTAGTGTAGAGTAAGAGAATTTAGAAAAGAGATAAAAGAGGGGCTGCTGTCATGAAAATAACTACAAGCCCACCAAAAAAGTGTCTTAACAAGGATAGACTTAATAGCAATAGGGGAGGCTTCCAAGTCTTCAAACGTTCTAGAGTTTCTTTCTTTCCAAAGACACCCAAAAGAGAGCATGAAGCACCATATTCCATATCATCTCAGTTTTCTTGTGCACTTTCTTAATTTGCCATCCCACAAGAAGATCATGAGTAGAGTGAGGGAGAACCCATTGAATTCCAAATTAGGGGAAGATTAAGGACCAAAGACACCAAGCCACCTTACAATGAATAAAAAGATGGTCAACTGACTCATCCTCTTACTTGAGAAGAATGCATCTATTCGCCAAGATCCACCCTCTACAAATAAGATTATCCAATGTCAAGCATCAATTCGTAACCACCAACCAAGAAAAGAAAGCAACCTTGGTTGGGATTGAAGCAATCCAAATCTTCTTCGCCGGAAGAAAATGAACACCAGAGGTGAGGCTTATGAAAAAAAATTTCACCGAGAATAAGCCTTTGGAGTCCTTACACACACCAAGGAATCATTTTCTCCCCAAAAAATCTAATTATCATAGAGCTTTTGGAAAAAATTCAGCAGATCCTCCAATTCCCAATTGTTGAAATTCCTAGAAAAAACCACATTCCAAGTGTGTCTGCTGCCCCTCCAAGATAATGCATAACCATGGCATCTTTCTTAGAAGCAATGCCATACAAAAAGGGGAAAGAGGACATAAGAGGTATGTCATCACACCATAAGTCTTTTTTTTTAAAAATAAATAAAAAAAAAAATAAAATAAAATAGGCATCACACCATAAGTCTTTTCAAAACCTCACTCTCCCCCAATCCCCAATCTTAAACCGAATTCCCTTAGCAAAAGAGTTAAAGACAAGCATAATCGCTTTCCAAAGACACATATCATGAGGGCCCCTAATTTCCTTAGTCCACCAACCTCCTTCACGAACTCTATATTTCCATCGCACCACATCTTTCCAAAGGCCATGTTCTTCCTTACCAAACCTTCATATCCATTTACCTAGAAGGGCCTGGTTCATGAGATCAAGAGGTCTAATACGGTAATACCCAATCCTCATATTTTACGAAGACAAACCGAATCCCAATTTACAAGATGATATTTCACCTCTCCTCCCGAACCATTCCATAGAAAGTCATGTTGAAGCCTTTCAATCTTGGAAGTCAGTGACTTAGCGATTTTGAATGTGGACATAAAGTAAGTAGGAATACTAGAAAGGGTACTTTTAATCAAAGTCAACTTACCCCCTTTTGAGAGGTAACCCTTAATCCAACCACTAAGCCTTCTTTTTCAACTTTCTCAATAACCAGATCCCATGTTTTCTTGTATTTGAAGTTTGAGCCCAATGGGAGACCAAGGTATACAACCCAATTTACAACTAAGAATTGAAGTAAGGTTGTTGATATCATCCAGCATCCCTACCGGAATTAATTCGCTCTTGCCAAGATTAACTTTTAAACCCGTAATGGCTTCAAAACAAAGAAGAAGAACTCAAAGATTTCTAAGTTGGTCATCCCCAACTCCACAAAAAATGAGAGCATCATCCTGCAAAAAGCAAGTGGGAAACAATTCCATCACCAACATTTCCTCCATTCACCAAGAAACCTTCAAACATATTTCCATCAATGGCCTTAAAAATGAGCTTGCTCAAAGCCTCCATCACAAGGATAAAACAAGGGGGGAAAGGGGTCACTCGTCACCTTGAAGAAGGCCCTTAGGCTGCGTTTGGTTTGAGGGAATGAGGGAGGGAATGGAATGATGATTCCATTCCTCCAAAAAAAAAAGTTAATGTTTGGTAGCACAAGGGAATGTAATGGCCATTCCTTTGTGAGGGTCTATTCCCTCCTGGGAAGGAATAGCCATTCCTTCCCAAACAAGAGGAATGGTTATTTTTTTCTTTTAAGAAGTGAAAATCATTAAAAGTGGGTCCCACCTAATTACTTCCCATTCCATTCCCACCCCTTACTAAACATTAGGCATGAAATGACTATTTCCATTCCATTCCCATTCTCATTCCATTCCCACTCCCATTCCATTCCATTCCACTCCTTCAAACCAAACGCAGCCTTAAAACTATGAAAAAAGCCATAGGGAGAACCATTGACCAAAATTGAGAAAGTGGGAGTTGCAATACACCACGAAATCCAATTAAGCCATTTAGTTCCAAAGTTTCTGATAGTGGTACATGTAGCTAGCCCTTAACAGTTGGGATGTAGTCTGGTTGAGTTGATTTGAGTTTTTGGTGGTGGTTTTTATAATTTCAAGGATGGTCGACTTGAACAACATTGACATTCATGTTGTGCTTTAGTGTGCCAAAAACCTAGTAAGAAAGCCAAATAACTTAAATCGTATAAATATGTTATTTGAATGAAGTTAGTTCTTTTCTCGAATATTGATTTTAGGTCATCAATAATTTATGCTGGGGAATTACCATAAGAATTATTATGCTACACATGTTAATGAAAAATTACTAAATTAATTGATTTCCTGTCCCATTTGGCTTCGAGGATGAGTGGCTTAAGATTCAAAATTCTACTCAACTTGTGAAAATAGGTGGAATGAGTTTAGGTTTGTTGGATAGAAGGATTCCAAATCTATGAAAAAGATTTAGTTTGCTAAAGATAAGTTGAATAAGCAGAATGGTTATTGTCTTTGGTGACTTAGAAGGTATAAAAGATTATCCCTTAGAGATTGATGTGGGTTTTGATGACCTTTTTTAAGGAGGCCTTGCAAGGCCTTATCAATGAATGTTGCAAAGCCTTATCACTGAATATTTGCTTGCGTTGGAAGGGATGTTTTGATTCTGTTGATCACCATCTCTTGTATGCTTTGTGAGATATATATTGAATTTTTTTTTTCTTCTAAAGAGATATATATTGAGTTTGTTGGTCACATTCCTGCATTGCACGGTTTGTCATGTTATTTGGCAGAGGTTGTTTTTTGAGGCTGCTATCCATTGGAATGCTTCGTCTTTTTTTCTTTTTGATTGGAGGTTTATTTTATTTTAGTATGGTTAGGGTGCTAGAGGCAAGTGACAAGTTTCTGTGTGGGCATGCCACTCTAGAAACCATTTGGTTCATTTGGATGGTAAAAGTGGTAGAATATTTGAAGATAAAAGTGGGAGGATTAATTCTATCCATGAAAGGTTTCAGTTAATCACGGCTTTTAAGGCCTAGGTCATTAAGGGGTTTGGAGATATTCTCATCTCTTTTACTATTTGAGATGGGAAGGTAGTGTGTTCTATGCACTGTTATTAAAATCGGACCAGGAAACTGGTGAACCTGGCCCCTCTCTGGTCCGATCTTCTAATTGGATTATTTGAGAATATAACGCAGCCTAAACAGGTGCGAACTGTGAAAAGCCAGCCTCTTTTTTAGCGAACCAGTGTGAAATGGGTAGTTTACACTTGCTGGGAATTGAACCGTGAGAAATTTAGGGCAATAAGCCCTTTTTGCGACTAGTCCAACATCCCACGTTGGTAAACTTTATATTTATAATATTTAATCCTTTCTAACCCAATAGCAATAAGAAAATAAAATATATCTAAAATATTATATAATTAGTATTAATGGGTCCAACAAATTAACCCACAATTGAACTGGTGAACTGGTGACCCACCCTCATGACCAGGTCAATGTACAATCCGGTTTTAAAAACCTAGAGACTACATCCAGACCTGCAATTTCATATCAAGCTGACAGAGGAACTTAAATTTGCAGTAGCAGCATTGCTATACCAACATTGGGAATATGCATGGTAACAGAACATGGAAAAGGGGTCTGGCCACCAGATATCAGTACAGAACTTCATAAAGGACATATTGGATTTGATATGTGAAAGAAAGAGGTTACCAAGCTGGGAACAACTTCCTGAGACATCTTGACTCTCTTTATTGACTGGACTGGTATCCCAAGTATTTGAATGTCTCCCATTTTGCTTGTAATAGCTTGCCAGATTCAGGGGAAAACTCTGGAGGCATGTTGTTATGAAGGATTTATTCCTAGAAATTGCTGGTAGTGAAAGATTTTCTAAGCTTCAAAACATTTATGAAACTCAACTTTGATTTGATTTTTGTTAAATTGCTTTATTGAGTTCTTAGACCAATTCCCACATATTATTCTAAGTTTCTGTATTACTTCAGACTCCTTTGTGTAGGGCTGCAGGTTTTTAATCAATTATCTTTTCTTTTAAATTACTTAATTATTGTTGTTATATTAAGTTGGCTGGGTCGTTAAATTGGTATTGTTGCCAATTCTAGAGTTTAAACTGAATCAGTTTACCTGTTGCGTCTGCTAGCTTGATTTTCTGTGTTTTAATGAAATGTTTTTGTATATTCCTATGGACAATAGTGTGTGCCCAAAATTCTATGGATTTTATTTCTACATATGATGATTCTAATTGCAATTAGGTACTCCTCGCTGTATATGCGATTTGAGTTCCTTTTCTTGGGGTTCTATATATATATATATATATATATATATATATATATATATATATATATATATTTTTTTTTTTTTTCTTTTTGAATTCTGAAATCTAAGGTGAAAGCCAATGAGGAGATGTGTTTTAAAATATTAAAAGGGTGAAATTTGATCCTTTGGTTTCCATTTGCAGGTCATATGGCTCCCAGCTCAAGGAAGTCAAAACAAAAGAAGACTGTACACCCAATATTGTGTTGGCGAAGAACTAACTCTAGATTGAAAAAGTCTTTTATGGGGTAAGAAGTGGGGCGAAATGGTTTTACATTCCAAATATCTAAGGACATGGAGGATACACGAGATGATGCAGGGCCAGCAGAACAAGGGTCTCCTAGTGCTACATGGTGGCCTTCAGATTTCATTGAAAAATTTGGATCTGTTTCATTGATTTCTCAAGAAGAACCTTTGACTAGTGAAGAATCAAATAGTTACACTGAGCGTGATGGGTTGTCATCTCAGAAAGCATCACAAATTCTTTGGAGGACTGGAATGCTTTCTGAACCGATTCCGAATGGTTTCTACTCTGTCATTCCGGTGAGAGCTAAATTTTATTTTGTTGGTGTAAAAGTCAGTTTTCGTTATTATGGTTGCTGCTGGTCCTTTCACTTGTATGTTCTTTACTGGAATTTTTGTTGTCCTAGATCCTTAATTGGCTTGGCTGTATAGAAAATGGAGTTCCTATCCTTTTAACTCTTTTTTTCATCTTTTCCTGTGACTACCTTGTATTTTTGTTGATTAATTGACACTTCTGTTTCTTGCAATAAGGGAAGATTTTCTAAATTTTAAAAGGGTTTTAGTAATTCCTTACAAGGATAGGATTTTTGGAATGACTACTATCGTAAAAACCAAGCAATCCTTAAATATATAATTACTAAATTCCGTCATATGAAACATAACCATTCCCATAAATAGAAGACCCAAGATAAACCCATATTTTCCCTTTCTTGTTAACATGCTCCACGTCAATGTTATGGATATTTCTCCTTGGAAAATTTGTCCTGTTGCTGCAGAAAACATCTCTAGAAATCATCACTTAGAGGGAGGTCATGCAGCCATAAGTTGTCCTGGAAGTCCGGGACCTAGATATGGGTCATTGTGTCAGTTTACTGATGTTTTTTTATTTTTATTTTTATTTTTATGAAGTAATTGTTGTATTGAAGAAAAGGGCATAGCCCAAGTACATAAGATATATACAAGCACTAGCCAAAAGAAAGAGAAAAAAATAAAAAACAAAAAAACCCAAGTCTACATCTTGAGAGAATCTAAAAAGGAAACAAAAGAGGGGTTGTGACATTAGTATGACTATGGGACCACCAAAAAAGAGTCTTCACAACGGTGGATTTTAACTGAATCAAAGAAGCTTCATTTCCTTCAAACGTCCTTTGATTTCTTTCCTTCCAAATGCGCCAAAAAAGGGTGTGAGGAACCATATTCCACACGGCCTTAGAATTCTTTAACCATCTTAGACCTCCACCTCAAAAGAAGGTTGCAGAGAGAGGAAGGCAAAGCCCAATGAACCCCAAACAATTTAAAAATAAGTGACCATATGTTCCAAGCCACATGACAATGAATAAAAAGTGCTCCACCGTTTCCTCCGCTTGTTTACAAAGAATGCATATATTGACCATGTCCCAACCTTTTCGCATCAATTGGTCAATAGTCAAGCATCTACCTCTACACACCAACCAAGTAGAGAAGGCCACCTTGGAAGGAACCGAGGCAATCCAAATCAACTTTGTCGGAAGAGAGGAGGAAACATTGCAGATCAAAATATTGTAGTAAGATTTTACCAAGAATGACCATTTAGCATCCTTGCCCCACACCAAGGAAACATTACTGATGTTGTTACGCTGATATATGTTCTCAATTTCTCATTGTTAATTTTTTTTTTGTAATGCTTTTGTATTTGTTCATGAGTTCTTATAATGTTGATTTTCAATGCTCAATTTATGACTGATTTAGTTGTTTTTCCATTTAATAAAACATTTAAATTTAAAAAATGTAACTATGTGCAGGAGAAGAGGCTCAAGGAGCTCTTTGATAGTATTCCTACTCTGGATGAGCTTCTTGCTTTGGGGAGTGAGGGTTTTAGAGCTGATATCATTCTTGTAGATGCTGAGAAAGATAAAAAGTTATCTATGCTAAAGCAACTCATTGTGGCACTGGTGAAAGGATTGAACTCAAATCCAGCGGCAATGATAAAAAAGATTGCAGGATTGGTGATTCTCATTTTAGTCCTTAGTTTCTCATTATTAGTTTCGTTTAAGCTTCTATTATTGTTTTATATTTCTTGTATCAATTGTTTGAATCTTTCTTTATTGATGGTGTTTTTAATTGTCGGAAGTCAGCACTTCCAGTGTGAAGTCATCCAATATTGTTTTTGTTTATTCTTATTAGTTTTTTGAATGGTAGGATCCTAGATATGATGCCAAATGAATAAATATTAGTATATTACCAAGTGATGAACTCTTGTTATATATTGCTTCACTTGTTCCAGACTTCCAATTACCCAAATTCTTCCAATGTGCAAATAAAATTCTATGTGCAGTTGATGTAGCAGAAATGTATAAAAGCAACGAAGGTTTGTATGTATAGAATGTCTATAATTTTTCATGGGTACACATAGGTATGAAAACATAGAGGCACACGTATATTATATTGATCTGGTTGCGACAACACATCATTGTTTGATAGTCATATTTATGTTATTTAAATATGTATGTGGGTGTAGAAGTATTCGATAACTACGATTGATAGTTTATGAATGGGGATGGAATGAATTCTCGTGGATTATTTAAATTTGACTGCAGATACTTAACCAGAATGTAAAATTTGTCTAGTTGGGGCCCATATTTGGCCCTTATTGGCCTTCATAGGTGTTTCCATGCATTGGACTATTAAATGGATGGGATGAATACATAGATGCCTCCATTCATTGGAAATGTCAGTTACTTTGCCTTCAAAGATTCCAATGCTTCATGGCCCACATTGCTGCAAATTTCATGGATTTCCTCCTATTCATGAAAATTTTCTTGGCTAGGAAGGTTTGAAGGAGGTTGTGTGTTGGTTTTAAAAGAGGGTGGATCAATTTGTGTCTGTTAAAGATCAAATCTCTCGTAGTTTATATGTGAGGGCCTATTTATCTTTTTATAAGATGGTTAGTTGCAAATGTTTGGTGATGTGTATAAATTATATGTGACAAACTTTTGGTTTCTGGTTACTTAACTTACAAATGTTATCACCATGTGGAGTGAACTATTTAGGGGGGCAAGAATGTGTGGACATTCTGGTACTAGACTACTAGCTCTATCTTTGGTTTGAGGGAGACATCTATTATTTGAAGATGTGATGGAGTCATGGAAGTACTCTTGACCACACTTAGAATTTTCTGTGAGCAGCTTGTTCACTTCTGGCATGGTGAAAGTTGCTTTCGGATTACAACAACCAAAGACTTAAATATCTATATCTACATTGATAGATATATCAAGGGTCCGAAAACACAGATATATTGATGGATATATCAACGGTATCTCCTTGTCCGCCACTTGTAATTTTCCATTTTATCATTAATAATATTTATTTTGTTGTTGATCAATATATATATATATATATATATATATATATATATATTGATATTGATTTAGATATATGACAGATGTTATTGGTTGAACATGGAAATTTTTTGTGAAACGTTGGAAAACAATGAATTAGATGTCAATAAAAGATTTAGAATCAAAAGATTGCAAATTAAATGTCTTTAAGACAAGTATGTGTTGTATAGCGTACATAATGTATGTCGCGCTCAACAAACAAAATAATAGCAATTTGGTACAAATTTAAATAAAGTAGAATATCATATGTATGATATTATATCTATACATTACATATATATTATATATATGATATTATATTTACACATTACATATATTATGTAATTTAAGATATTGGGATTTATTATTTTGTGAGATTATTGTAGTTATGTTTGACAGATATTGTTGCGGAGATTTATATTAAAGCCTTAGACGAGAGATATCAACAATATATGGATGATATTGGAGTTAATTTAGTTCTTTTTAAAACATATGACATCAAGTTTTATTTAATGTGGGAATTTGTGTTTTGCAAATATCAAGTACTAGGTCATAAGCATGGTGAGTTTGCTGTTTACAATTTCCATGGAAATTTTTGAAAGGTTAGATTTTAAAAGGATGGCAATGAATATGTGACAAAATCGAGAGTGCAAAGCATACTTTGATCTTCGTTGAAGCCATAGTTGTGAAAAGCATGCCTAAGGCCCGCCTAGATGCAAGGTGCAGGGCCTGGGCTTTGCTTTGGAGTAGGCGAGGCGCGTTTTATCAGGCATTCTTTTTTGGGGCTTTTACAAAACTTAAGGCCTAAAAAAGGCACGTCTGAGTGAAGTTTACTTGATGAGGATGATGTTTAGGTCCTTTAGGATCACCTTGACAATTGGGATTAGATATTAGCGGATGGCCCCCCCAACTAGCATCTATTAGTTAAGGGGGTTGGTTGAGCTCAGGAAATAATTTGAGGAACTCAATGAGGCCATAATTTTTTATTTTTATCTAGAAACTTTTGAGTCAGAATTTGAATTTTTTGATTTTTGAACTTGGGATTTATTTGATGAGGCCATGTGTGATTTTTTTAATACTTAAAGTTTTACATGAGCAACTCATCTTTTGAAAATTTGTAATGTTTGATTTAGTATAATAACTGACTTGTTAATAAATTGGAAATTGCTACCTAGGAAGCACAGATAGGACAAAATAACTGACTTGTTAATAAATTACAGCAAATCTTCAAAATTTAGGACACGACATGGCACGGATAGGCCATGTGTCATATCCCCGCCGTGTCGTGTCCTCAATTGAGCTTATAGGACAAAATATGAGAGTTTTCAAATTTTTTTTTTTGTGTAAATTGTTGTTGTTGTTGATTTTTTTCTTTTGGCAGTTTCATTTAATCAAATGTTTTAATTTTTAATTTAATTTAATTTTATAAGGCACCTAGGTGTGCCTTCGCCTTTAATAACTATGGCTGAAGCCTAGATTTCTTAGAGGGATTCTATGGAAAAATTTCTTCTGGAGTGTAAAATCAGGCAAACACCGACAAAGGTAAATTTCATTCGTGAACAAATGTCTGTTATAATGGACGAGAGGAAATGTTCAGGAAAGAGAATATTTGCAATGGGAATAGCATTAAAATGTAGGTGTAGTCTCTTCAGGTGATTATGTGAATGCAAGTTATCACAAATAAAGGTGGTTTGATCATGGACAATAAAGACCAGGCCAATGACAGCATTAATAAAAAGAACAAGGAAAGTGGTAGTTTGAATGGAGTTATGCTGCAAAGTCATTCATTGTTTTTGACATATTGAAATGTTGCCAACCCGATCTAGATAAGATGCGCACAGTAAATAGTAATAGTTTTACTTGCCGTACATCTAAGCAATGGACAAGAGTCTTCTCTGTTCCTTAATGTGCTTGTACATATGCCATAATCTTGAGGTTGTCTTTAATGCACTTACCTTTAGTCAAGTTCCATGTCCTAAATGCTGTTTAAATGTTGATGCTAATTTGGAAAAAAATTCTGATATAACAATGATAGACAAATGTCACTGTTCAGCTCGTGCTATGGTGAAATTATTATGATTGAAGTTAAATTTTTTGTTGCTTTGTCATTACCAGGATCAACATCTATAGAAGCGCTTATTTTGATTTTTGACTCGTTCTATTCCCTGAACAGGTTTCTGATTTTTATAAACGGCCAAATTTGGAACTAAGTCCAGCAAAAGTAGCGCTAGAGGAAACTTCTCACATGTATGAGAATCGAGGTGTGCAGATGCTGGGGCAAATAAAGCAGGGCTCATGCCGTCCTCGAGCAATCTTATTCAAAGTTCTTGCGGATGCTGTAGGTCTTGAAAGTAGGCTCATGGTGGTAAGATTTACCTTCATTTGGAGGGGTAAATTGATTAACTCATTTTTTTAACTATAATTTGTTCGCATCTTAAAAATTAATTACAATGTGAATTTTACTCGAATGAACGATTTGTTTATCATTGCTTGTCATAATAGCTAATTTTTAAAGGCCATGCCAATTTTTCTGTTTCTCTCAACAGGGTTTACCTAATGAGGGGGCTGTTGAGTGCATAGACTCATATAAGCATATGTCTGTGATAGTTGTGTTGAATTCCGTGGAACTACTGGTCGATCTTATGCGATTTCCAGGCCAGCTGATACCCCGATCAACCAAGGCAATTTTTATGACCCATATATCTGCAGCAGGGGAGAGTGATTCTGCAGAAAATGACTCCTGTGATTCACCACTAGAACCAAACAGTCCACTGTATGGGTTTTCAGAAAGACCGGATCCTGACAGGTTTGCAGATGCTGTTTAAGTTGCAGATTTTGAACCTTTATTTAAGAAACACATCTTGGAACTTATTTTCTGCTGTTCTCATATTACTATCAAACAATGTTCAGAGTTTAGGGATTACCTGATGTCATTGGTTGATATTTGTGTTCTAAATTTTTTAGGTAGTTATTTTTATTGTTTCATGTACTGCAGTGCTGAGAAAGATGAGGGCCTTCAATACCAGCGAAAATTAGAAGCGTCTTCAAATGTATCAGGTCCGTCATTGCGGAATATAATGTTGCGATCTACCACCTCTATTGACAGAAAATTGAGGTAATAATAATTGTTTATCTGGACCATTTTACTTCCAACCATAAATCATATTTGGAATGATCGAATGACATTTCTCTTTGCCTTTTTTTCCCTATTTGGTGACAATATGGGTTTGATTCAAGATCTATTAGAAAGTGTTTACTATGGGCTGAATGTTATTGAATCATGTTTGTGCTATTGCAGTTTATCACATAGTGAGCCAAATATAGCAAATGCTGTTTGGCGCCGGAACCGTAGAAAGGTCATTGCTGAGCAGCGGACTGCTAGTTCAAGGTTTTCTAAACCCTATATGAAATTTTGATGATTTTAGGTTAAAGTTTGCATATCTCCCTGTATACCATTTGGAATTTGCTATATTTCAAAAAAATAAATTCCATGTTCAGGTGCAGTTGTTGGTTTTAAATGCTTCCAGTTTTTTTATGATTGATAATAAGTTTCATTTATGTGCTCGGCACATCTAAATTGTTTGAACATGCGCAATACTTCGGTCGTCAGAGAATATGGTCGTAACTAGGGTACTGGCCATTATTAATGAGTTGTTTGAATTTCATCATATATGTAGGAGCTAAGGCTTTATGAGCTTATTAAGTCATTAGTTTTTTCGCTTAGAAACCTTTTATAGGTCTAAACATGGTTAAGGATTTAAGAACATATCAGTAATCTTAATACTAGTATTAAATCTTGTCCATCCAAATGTAGACATTGAACCAGAGAGATATGTATTATGTGTTTTACTCCAAGTTTTAATATGCATACATCATTGCCCATTGGCATTCAAGTCATATGACGGTTTTGTCAGAATTTTCTATTCGCATTCTTTATGTAGCTTTTGTTTCATTGTTTTGTGCACTTTCTCCGAAGGATTTATTGTAAATTTATTTTTAAGAATTGGGACCTTTTGCAGGTTATGTGATATTGTTTTAAAATTTTAGAATTTGGTAGATTTGGCAAAGACCAATGTTGGCTTCAATAAAAATAGAGTCAGTGAGAAATGGAAGGGTCTTTTATTTGCAGCATTCTGGCCTCAAACCAAGGGTTTGAACGCTATAGGCTAAAGGGAAAGGCTGTGAGTTTGCGTTCTAGGGTGATTATAAAGGATTCGGGGCTTAAGTGAGATGGTTGGGTTCATCTATATTAGAGATCATAGGTTGTATTAAAGGAAAGATCATGTTGTAGCATTTTTATGTGCATATAAAGGTTTTTTGCTTATAATCTGCACTAAGGTTTTTTTACCTTAGTAGGAGTCATCACCAATACAAGTCTCAAGCACTCTTACAAAGCTCAAAATCACAGGTACTTTGTTCCTCTGAAGAGAGCTTTTACAATGGCTTAAAGCCATAACAGAATTGAGATGGTTGTTTAGACTTTAGCCTTAATTGCCTCATTTTGGCACTGAACTTAATGAAAGGACTATTTAGATTTTTCTTAACCCAATTTGCTTAGAAACGAAAATTTATGCACATAGTTTTGGGTTGGGTGTTTTCCATATGAAAAAACCTATTTTCTTTAACAGGGTTTAGTTGGCCTGTTCCTACCTAAATCTCTTTCTTTACTAGAACACTACCTTTTTTTTTTTTTTTTTTTTTTTGGAGGAAGGGGGGGTGGGGTTGCTACGAATAAGGTGCTTTTTCTGTTCGTTGTTTTGTTTTGTGCTGTTTTTGTGCTTCAGGTTGGACGCCTTGTCCCTCTGTCTAATATTTTTCTTCGTCAAATAAATTTATCATTTTCTATTGAAAAAGACTAAAAATACATTCGACTAGCCTAATCTCCTTGTAACACCAATGTTCTTTGTTTGTTTCTTTTTTCTTTTTATCCTTTTGAAGCTCTCCATTTCTTTCACCTGAATTAGAGCATCACCAGAAGGACATGCACGAATTGATTAGGTGGTATTTGTAGTCTTATGCTTTTCTTGAGGATCAACCCTCATGTAGGATTTAAATATTCAGACTAAGCCTTGTTGTATAAATGTGATGTGATGTGCTTTCTAGTTTTTATTGACCACAACTATTTACCTCCCCAAATTGTTGGTGTTATGGTCCCCACTCCACTAAGTTTCCATTGATTTTGATGGTGAACCATAGGAAGATATTATATATATATATATATATATATATATATATATATATATATATATATATATATATATACTCACACACACAATTGGGTCTGGTCCTATGAGGACGCACTGATATAACTTTACATCAGCATCAACATTGGGCGTTGTACCCCAGAACCCACCAATGCAAGGGGTACAACCCCCAATGCATGGTGCTGATGTAAATTACATCAACACGTCCTCATACGACCAGATTCATATATATATATATATATATATATATATGTATATATATATGTGTGTGTGTATGTGTGTGCATATTGCTCTTTCCATTAGTCCAACTAGCCCACATACTCTAAAAGGGTGGCAGGTTTGGCGGGAGAAGTTTCAAGTGGGAAAATGGTGTGTGGAGGGTTTGTTTTGGAGTGACAATCTCTTAGCTACCAAATATTCTACTCCCTTTCTGTTTGCCTCTGAGGATGATGCTTTAAAAAATAAGAATATTGAAAAACAACTTCATTGTAAAAGGATAAGCAGAGCTCTTCTTAGATCGTTCTTCATTTACAGTGGGATGTACGAGGGTCGTGGGTGATTTGGGTGGAGAGAAATGCTAGAATTTTCTAAGACAAATATAAGAAGGTGCTGGTCTTGTGGGACATAGCTCACTTTTTTGGTGTCCTTGTGGGTGTTGGTTGATAAATTTTTTTAAGGTTCCCCTTTGTTTTTTATTCAAAAAGATTGGAAAGCTATCTGTTTTTCTGACTGTTCGAAGTGGAGTGTATCGTTCGCATGGTGTCCCCCTTTTGTAGTGGTAAAACTCAATTGTGTTGGCTGCTCATTAGGCAATCTTGGGGTGATTGGGGTTGAAGGCACTTTCATAGATTTTCTTGGGAGGCTGAGTTTTTGTTTCTTTGAGCAGGTTGGTTGGGGGGATGCAATGAAGGCAGAGTTGTTGGGTTTATCTGACGGTCTTCCCGAAGCTTCTTCTCTGGGACTTAAATTGATTACTATGGAAGGTTAGATTAGATGGATTTACAGATTGGGTAATGGCCTAATTGGGAGGCTGATTTTCTAGCTAAAAGAACAGCTAATACAAGGTTGAACTATTGAGGTCACTTTTTCCTGCCTTTAAAGATTGGTTGGGTTCGTGTTTTTTGGGTTTGTACCTCTTTCTCATTCTTTTTCATTAATGAAATTTGTGTCTTTTCAAAAAAAAAAAAAAAAAAAAAAAGGGTACATCTTGGACCTTTAGGAAGAGAGATAGGTGAGGCCGGTGGGACTTCCTCTTCAACTATAGACGGACTATTTGTGGTTTTGCTGTTTTTTGTGGTTTCTCTATTGGACTCCTAGTCCAATTTTTATTTTTCTCCTTGATTAATACAATTTGTTTCTTATTAAAAATACAAACTATAGACGGACTATTGGGGATGTGTGTGCAGGTTTTCTTGAGGAATACCCCAATCCCAATCAGTTTTTTGATTGTCAGTTACAAGGGTGAAGATGAGGAAGGTGAGGTGCCGTTTCCTCATAGTGGCAAACTTATCGGTGAGTTTTAGAGTCAATACTTTTTAGAGGATGCCGGAGTTGTATCCTTGTCCGTCAATTGCTAAGGAAAAAATGAGAGGAGTATAGAGTGGTTACAACAGCGAGGTTAGGGAAGAAGAGGCATGTGTTTACATGCAGTTGGGTTGGGATGTGAGAAGACACTGAGCACATGAGTAAGGGTAGGGGGATTGTGCAAGCCCAAAACCAGTCTTTGGTGTCTAGAGATTTGGAATGGGAGTGGTGCCAGAAAAGGGTGATTGGGGATTGAATTTTAATAAAAAGGGGGCCTGGTGGCAGCAGACAAAAGGGTGGGGACAGGTGGCAAGCTTTTGTTTGTGCTACTAGAGTTGGGTCTCTCTTCAAGAATATAGAAGCTTCGAGCACCTTCCAGCCTAAAGTGCAAAAAGATTTGGGCTGTAAGACTTGGTAGGCCCATTTAAAAGTTTGCTAAGGATAAACTGAAGGTTGGGGTGAAAAGACTTTGGCTAAAATGAATAAGGCGTTTGGGGAAGTTAGTAGTTCTTTGTATCGAAGACCTAGTTTCTTTATCAAACAAGTTTGAGCACTCTTTTCAGAAACGTGTTGGTCTGGGCAGTCCAATCGATGAATCATTGAGTTGCCCAGTTCAATTTGTTAATTAGATTGTTTTTGTAAGAGACCTAGATTAAACTGATCTAAAGCCTGAGAATTAGACGGTTTTTAACTAAATCGGCTCAAACCGGCCAGTTAGACTAGTTATGGATACATAACTTATTTTTCAAAAAAAATTATTATTTGAAGGCACAGAGGGGTTCCATTTGTGGGATAACTCCGAGAAGCGCATCCTTACCGGTTACCACTACTTCACCTGCTAAGGTGTCCAACTGATTGACCCACGGCTGAACTGGTGTCCCAGTGACTTGTCCCCTTGATCGGGTCAATGTCTGTTCCGAGTATGATAACTATGGGTTTGAGGACCTAAGTGAAGAGTTGGACTCTTGTTCAAATAAAGCGTCCTCACAAGAGGACGCAACAGTTGGGGGTTTCACATGAAATTGAACACCTGGCTATGGTGGGTTATGTCAGGCTTGGTGTGGAGATGTCCTTTGATGTTGGAGGGGGTTTAAGGGATGAGGAAGTCTGATTAGAATTTCTGTTGAATAGTTGGAAGGGGGACGGGAAGGGGTGACTGTTAGAAATAGTGGTGAAGAAGCTTCATGAGGTAGAAGCTATCTCTAAGGTGAATAGCAGTCAGGTGGGGAGTGGCCTTGGTAGCTAAGGGACGCTTGTGGTGAGTTGGAAGAACTTGTGATTTGCGCCTAGTGGCAGCGTTGAGGCCAAGAGACAATGTCCAGAGTTGGATTTCTGTTTTAATGGGCAATTGTTCCTTCAAGAGGCAAATGGGGCTTGCCATGGAAAAAGAAGCTTCAGTTTGGAAGTTAGATTGAGGTGGGAGTTTTATAGTGTTTTTATTTATTTATAGGTATGAAGGGAGTTTAAACAGGTGTGAAGGGAAGGGGTTGTGGTAGGAAAGGGGGAGTTTATTGCTTTTAGATTTTTTATGAGAACCTTATCTTGGAATGTACAAGGATTGAATGCGAAAGGGCAAAAGCATTGGGATCAAGGCAGCGGTTAAGAAGTGGAAAGTGGATGTGAACGGGGCAGTGGAGGGAAAAGGGGAATTGAGGAAACTAGGGGGTAGGTATAGAAGATGTTATGATGGATAGTTTAGGTTCCTTTGAAAAAAGATGAGATTCAAAGTAGGTATGTTGTATGGGCTAGATTTTGGAAAGATGTTGGGTGCCAGGAGTTGGCATTAAGGGAAGCATTGCTTGATATTTTTTGGGATTGTGGCTGATACGGGTGCTTGAATTAAGGATTGAGTGTGATGGATGGGTGATATGATGCCTTGGAATTTTACTTTTATCTGGAATTTCCATGATTGAGAGAGTTGAAAGGTGTTATGTTGAGTTTTACAAGGCTTTATTTTGGAAAGGTGGATAGCGGGTTGGAAGATAGAACTGTTTGGAAAGGAAGGAAAAATGGGATGCTTTCAGTGAAATCTTACTTTTGATTTTTTATTTAGGCGGGAGCCGCGGGAGGAAGTTTGCTTCTTGGCTTCTAAGGTTCAGTTGTTGTCGATTCCTGCTAAGTTGACTTCTTTACTAGGATGACCATGTGAGATAAATGTCGACGCTTGACATCTTATCAGTATAAATTTTGTTTTTGCAAATTGGTGTATTTTGTGCAAAGAAGTTGCTGTGTCGGTTGATCACCTTCTTTTTCTTTGTAAAGTGGCTTGTGTGAATTGTGAGTTTTTTTTTTATTTTTTATTTTTTATTTTTTATAAATAATTTTATAATTTCTTTGGGGATGCATTAGGTTTTTTATACGGGTTTTCAATTAGTGGAAAGTCGGTGACATTAGACTGTGTGGTCACAAAATTCCTTCATCAGATTGGAGGATTGTGCCTCATGCAATCTTTTGTACTCTTTGGAAAGAAAGGAACTTAAGAATTTTTTGTGGGTTCGAGCTTCATATTGGAAAACTAAAACTTAATGGGTTTTCTTAACATGTGCCCTAAGGGCACATGTTAAGCTGCAATTAATGACTTAATTATTGCATGGAGAAATGTATTTGCACAGTTTTTCAAGCATTTTCACATTTTTCCAAACAACTTTCACCATTTTTTATGCATTTTCATCGTTTCCCATGCAATGATTGGGTCATTAATTTTAGCTTAAAATGTGCCCTTAGGGCACACGTTAAGAAAACCCAAACTTAATATGGCTGATCAAAAGAAGAAAAACTAAAACTTAGTATAGCTGGTAACTTTTTGTGTGGAAAGGCCTAGATTGTTTTGGGGAGCCTTATTTATTTATTTGGTTTTTGATTCGCTTTTGTTGTAATTGCTTTTTGGTGCCTTATTTTGTATACCTCGTGTGTACAATGGTTTTTGCCTATTTCATCATTATTGACAAAATCATTACTTTATAAAAAAAATGTTTTATATTTTGTATTTATAGTCTTAGTTTTTGTTTTGAATTGTCACAGTCCAGAGCATCCTTCATTTCGAGCACGTGGACGGTCCATGCTTAGCGGTGATAGGAAATCATTTAGGGATTATGCTGATGACATTGCAACATCAAGGTGCTTGCATCTTTTTGTCTTATTATTTCAATTAGTATGGGGCACATAAGTGTATTTTATAATTCTAGGTAATGCTCGATATAGCTAAACAAATTTCAACTCTCTGCTTTAAATATTTGATATGAAGACACCATATGGAGACACATTTAATGTTCTTTGAATTTTAATTTTGATGTTGATAAAAAAAAAGTTTCATTCTTTCAGTGTCATGCAAGGTGAATGCATTTTTACCCAAGTTTTATTTGTATTCTAAATATGATTCGAATTGGTGAGGAAAATTATTCTTAGGGAAGCCTGCAAAGTACAATTGATGATTCTTGATTATACAAGTATGGTTTTGTTCTGCCTTTGTAGCTTGAATGTCCATGGGTTGAAGTATTTGTTCATATTGAAATGAATTGCCCAATACATGTCAATGTAGGTAAAGATGATGGTTGGTGTTGATATATGCGTCATTGACAGTTTTCGGATGGTTTCAAATGTTTATTATACAATATTAGATTGGTGTTTGATAAAGTAACACAGCGGTGATACAGTTTTAAAATTTCATTATATTGTATGTGATAAACTCTATATTTTACCCAGTCCATTGTTTTAATTTGTGTTTTTTAATTGCCTTTTTATCTTTTATGAATTTTTATACATGACTTCTGCGTTCCATAGAATATTAGTTTCCCAAGTTATATTGCTGTATTTAACTTGTACAGGGCAGTTCATGCTGTGACTGAGACCTATTTTCTAAACCTTGCGAGTGTCTTATGCGAATATGTCATGTGTTTTTAGATAGTTTTGTAATTTTTAATTGGATTTCTTAATGTGTGCTGGTTAAGAAATCTCTTTTTTAATTGATATAATCTCTGCTAGCTGGAAATTTACTTAGCTACGTGTAACGTTTACTATATCAACAAATGTTTGTAGCCAAAAAAGAGGGGAAAAATGTGATATATTGCCTTAACAACTCATTGTAAAAGGTATTGTGCATGAACGTCCATTTTCCTCACAAGTGAAACATCTATTTTTCTCTGGTGCAAGTTATTTCCAAGTCATATAATTAAATATCCGAAATTTTAGTATGTGTTAGCTCAAGCATTGAGCACAAGTAACATTAGGAAAGTAAACCTTAAAATTTTGAAGGCATTGGATTCATTCTAGTTAAACATGACATGAAGCACAGACACGGACACGGATATAGATACTATACGATATGGACATTAGGAAAGTAAACCTTAAAGTTTTGAAGGCATTGGAAGTTAAACATGACCTATGAAGCACAGACACCGACACATGACACAGATACGACATGACATTCACACCCATATTAAGATTACTGTAATCTTTATATAAACCCTCTTTTGGATCCACTGGACCATGATGTTAGAATTGAATGAAATTCAACTTTGTGTCAGAGGTTGAGGGTTCGATCCTTCAACCTTCTACCAGATGGTTGCTGTCCGATGGACACCAATGCTTTGTCTTCCACTTTGTCCTTTCTTTCGTCTTTTCCTTCATATTTCAATCGCCATTTATGTTTTTCCAATTCTTTGTTGGTTTTCCAACCCCCACTTGGTTCTCATTTGTATTTCCTTTAAATCCTTCAAAACCATTGATTAACTCCTTGTTCAATCCTGCACAACGTAACAGCAGGTTCCAAAGCTGCTGTTATTGCCTCTCTCTCTCTCTCTCTCTTTTTTATTTATTTTTATTTTTTATAAAGGGAAAAAAAATTAATCTTGTTGGTGTCTTTTATATAAGATGGAGGGGAGAAGAGAGGCGAAAATGTTTCTTTCAGCACCCACATCCTCAACACAACCTGGCGTAGTAGTTTGCTACGCTGCTTATTAGTAGCTTCCTATTTTACCATGAAATACTCTTCTAGCCTTCCAGGTGGCATTTGGACACTGAGTTATTTGCTTAGCTTAAGATGAAACTGTCTTTTTTGGCATTGCAATTTCGTGGTGGTGTTCTAATTAAGTCCGAACAGGTGAACTTGAAAAGGCTTTAAATGTTTAAGATTTATTGGGTTATATGGTCGGTACACTAGTGTGAATTAATTTACTTTTGGTCTTCTACTCTATGTTGATCATTTTCACTTTTTAGGTTTGATATAGTGTCATGACTTGATGATTGGTTGCTATTATATATAGTTTTTTTTTTTTAGTAAGGGGGACATCATTCAAGGCCTGGGGTTAGAAACACCCACCAGGTCCACAAAAAGGAAATTACAAAGTCCCTCTGGCGGAGAATCTAAAATGAGAAAATTACAATCAAAATTATTATTTTTTGATGAAGTAATAATGTATTAAAGAACAAAAAAGGGCTTAGCCCAAGAACAAAAAAGGGCTTAGCCCAAGTACACGAGACAGATACAAAGACAAAGCCAGCCCCTCTAAAGGATAAAGGAGTCAACCAAATGTAAGAAGGAAATATTGTGGGAGTGTGGGACAAAGAAGAGCTAGAAAACTACAAAAAAAGGGGCTTTAACAAAAAATTATTTGAGATCTATAATCGACTTGTCTATCCCTTCAAAAGTTCTAGCGTTTCTCTATTTCCAAATGCACCACCAAATGGCATGGGGAACCATATTCCAAATTGCCTTCACCTTCCTATGTGCCCCCCCCCCCCCCCCTCCCCCCCCCCCTCCCCCACTCTCCTTTCAATCCACCAACCTGGCAAAAGGTTATGAGTAGAAAGAGGAAAAATCCAATCAACCCCAAACATATTTATCATGAGCATCCAAAGACTCCAAGCCACCCGATAATGGATAAAAGCCAGCACAGTGGTTTCCCTCTCACAGGGTATGTTGAAGGGAAGAGGTCCAATTCCGAGCCAATAGGGCTCTACAATCACTTATAAGGTTCCCTCTATTATATATAGTTTGTCATGATGTTGTCTATTGTGCTTCTGTTGGGTACCTTATCATTTGGAAATTATTGTTTATCTTTTATTCATTTTCAATCCTCGTGCATACTATTTTTCTAAAATAATTGTGTATAGTTGCACATTGAATTCTGATTTTTAATTCCAATCTCAAATCTAGCTACAGGTCAGATGGGGCGTCAACATCAGAAACTCGTAGATTAAGAAGAAGAAGTGTTAGTATTACTCCAGAGATTGGCGATGATATCGTAAGGTTGATGTTTGCTTTATTTTGTCTTGTGAAAAAATTGTATACTTTTTGTGAAGTATTTTGATCTCAAAATAATTAGATGTTACACCACCTATACAATTTTTTTAGTTCCCTTTTTTTTTTTTTTTTTTTTTTTTTTTTTTTTTTTTGGGGTTTGGTTTTTTTTTGGGGGGGGGGGGGGGGGGGAGGGGTGTGTGGTTGAGGGGTTAAAGAAAAAAGGTCTATTCCAACTTAACCTCCCTTTTCTTTTTGTTTGTTTATTTCTTGATCTAGTTTTATTGGGGTTATACTGGCTTTTTTTATTTTTTATTTTTTTATAATTAATTGTATCGAGTTGCTTTAATGAAGTGGTAATTTCAAAATAATTTTGAAGTAAACTTTTCTTTGGGCCCCATTCTTTCTACTGCTAGGAGCTTTTGCATTTTTCTTCAAATTCATTTTATTTTTGTAGATTCAAAGTAGAGGGATTGCAAGTTTATTTGGCCTTTTATAAGAGATGAAAATTTATTAAAGGAAAGTGAAAGCTATATTGCAAAATAGAGGTACCATCATGAAATTGGGAACATTGGAATGGAAAAGCCAGGGAAATAAAAGGAAAAATATGAAGGAAACAGTGCCAGTAAGAGCTAAGTTGGGAATAAGAGCATTGTCATCATAATACAAATGAGAACAATTCAATAAATTAGGAAGGCCCATTGATTAAGGCTTTGTTTGGCTGCCTAGAGTAGCATACTTTAGTCATGATCTATGATCACTAAGCATCTTTTGGGTTATTTAATCTCGAATTATTCAAGAAAGGTGTTTGTTTCCATTAACATGAATTTTGATGTGAATGATTCTAATACTAAAATTTATGTAGGATATCCCGTAAAGTAGAGAATAAGGATGCATGCAAAATTACAAATATACAATTAAGATGTGGGCTAAAATTTCTTAGGGTTTATGTAAGTGAGGGTATGAAAGTGAGGGTGATATTAAGGATTGTAGATAAAATGGGGTTTAAGTTGGTTGAGGTTGAAGGTTGAATGTGGTGTGAAATCAAATGTTAAACTTGCTCTAATTCTGAGCAATAAAGGAATTTTCAAGTTTTCAAGATTAGATTGTGTAGAATGTTTTCTTGATGAAGTTAGATTGTGTAGAATGTTAGGGTTAGGGTTCCTCATAGATAAGGGTTTTAGCTAGGAGAGGGGATGCAGTTAATAAGATAACAAGCAATAAGAATAACATCCCAAAAAATGTTTAGGACCATTCATTTAAATCATAAGAGTTCTTGCAACTTCAAGAAGATGTTTGTTTTGCGTTCAACAACACCATGCTATTGAGGGATATAAACAAGAAGATTGAAGGATGTACCATGGGGCATTAGAATAAGACTAAAGAGGTCCTTTCACATCTTCAAAGGCATTATCAAATTGTGAAATACGAATAGCATAATCAAATTAAGTTGCAACCACTTTATGAAATAATTGAAAAAATAGAATAAATTTCATACCGAGCTTTCATTAAAATTAGCAATGTCATTCTTGAACAGTCATTCACAAAGGACATAAAATAAGAAAAACCCAATAGACTCTTATGCCGAGACGGAACCCAAATGTTGGAGTGAACCAATTCAAAGAGAGTATAGCGACAATTCTTCTATCTCAACGTAAAGGACACCCTATGATGCTTGCCTAACTGACAAGCCTCACACTTTAAATTATATAGGCTGAAAAGAAGGAAAAAAAAGCTTTGAAGACTGAAATGACAGATGACTAAGACTGATGAGGTGAGACTTTCTTGTAAAGCTGAAGATTGCCACTGGTAGGAATTGAATTTTGGCCAATGATCCATGGCTCAGATGGCATCTGGGTGGGGTGGGTTTAGATAGGTTACGGGTTTGAATCCCCTCCAATGTAAACCTAATAAAAAATTTAAAAGAAAAATCTAACCATCATTTTGAATTTAGGTAATAAAGACCATCCCGCTCACGACCTTCACCAATCTTCTTCTATGAGGTTTTGAAAAACACAATGAGAGGGACTAAAGGCTACAGAACATTTAAGAGCTTTAGTCAGTTTGATAACTTACAAAAGTATGGCCATCTCTTCTATGGCCTCTGCCAATGACCTCGACCTCCATTGCTATCAAAACCAGAATTTTGACAACCAAAGCCACAACCTCCAAAACCACTACAGCCCCCAAAATTTCTACGACCTCACATACTAGCACTGGGAAGATCTAGTTGTAACATTAAGAACTTTAGCATACACATTAATCAAGGGCAGAGTACTGCCATCTCCTACCAAAATTTGAGCCTGGATACACTGAAGACTCAAATCGACCCTTTGAAGGTGCTGTAGAGTGCTCACTGTCTTACAAGTCTGTTGAAGATGAAATAGATTTTGATAGACATCATAAAAACAAGATCTATTCTTCACCATGGAATACATCTCCCAGACTGCCTTCTGAATATTCTTAGCACGATACAAAAACATGACATTGGTACTCACAGCTGGCTTTATATTATTCCACAACCAAGATTGGTACTCACAGCTGGCTTTATATTATTCCACAACCAAGACATAGCAACACAAATCTTGGATTGTCATTCTTCATACTCATTATTGTCTTGATATGGAAGACTTGACAAAATCAATTTCTTCCTAGAACCTAATGCCACCTTCATTGCTTATGTCCACAACAAATAATTAGAGCCATTTAAGTTTGTAGTGCTGACTTTCATATTAGCAACATCAGGGGACAGGAGAAACCACTTTTACAAAATTAGATTCAGCCATAAAGATGGATTGACGAAACGGATAGCACTATACCACAAGAAAAGAAGAAAAATGTGGTTGATTTTGTTTGGATCATGGTTCTGATACCATATAGATTCATAAATAAGAAAGAAAAAAAATAGAGAGGAGAGAGAATAGAGAAAGAATGTGGATGGCTCACCCTAGAATGGTTAGACCAGCCTTTATATTCATTAATTATATATTAAAGTTGAAATATACCTCTGATTGGATATCAGCTTGTCTTTAGTGTTTCCTTTTCTTTCTTTTTTTTTTTTTGTGTGTGTGTGTGTGTGTGTGTGTGTGTGCATGTGTTTGCTGCCTAGGTGGACATCTTGTTTCCCTGTTGTATCTCTCTCTTTTTAATAAAATGAGTTCTTGTTGCTGATCAAAAAAAAAAAAAAAAAACTGTTGAAATATACCTCTACTTAACTTAATTTCTCCAAAATAACAAACTTTATAACTCAGTAGGTTTGTTTCTTTCCTTTGTTTTGAGGGAGTTGTTGGATGAGTCCACAGCAGGGCTCCTTTTTCCATCTTTCTCCAGAGGACTTTTCAGCATTTCAGCATTTCAGTTTGTGTTATTTTGTTAGTTTTATTAATTCTTTCTTTCCCATAAAAATAAATATAAAAAAAAAAACAGAGATAATATATATATATATATTTTTTAAATGAAGAATTCTTCTCGTTTTTCCTTTGGACTTGTTTCTTATTTGCATTATTATTACCTAGTGGATCATTCATTTTCAAAGTGACATTTATGAGGGCATCTTAGAATATCTTCAGGATGCTGTTGGATCCTATATATCTCTCCCCTTTGAATTGTTTCATACATAACTTCTATTACAAATTGGTCTATTCTTGTGAATAATGTGATGATACTGATGTGAAGCCTTTTCCTGGCTGTGAAGCATAAGACGTTTTGATGCTTGTACTCGATAGTAAACCAAGAGTTTCGTTTCCATTCCAAGCATTATATCAAGCATGGATTATTTGTTAAGAAAATAACTTATTGTCATGGTTTTGTTAATAACATCAGGAAATTTCACTGTTGATGAGTGTCAAAAATGCTTAGAGAAGCAAGAGCCATTTGGCAATCACCTTCTTGTCTTCTCTTGATCAAAAATAAAAAAAAATGCACCCTCTAGTCCTCTCCTAGTCTGCTAAGTAATGGATGTATATATGTCCAATACTTAGATAAGTGTTAAGGAAAATATTTTGGAAGGAATGGAAAATAAACTCTCTAGGTTCTAGGATTTTACACACAACCCCACCCCCCCCCCCCCCCCCCCCCCCATCTCCAGATGATTTTGAATCATTTACACCAGTTTCTACTCAAGAGAAGAAGTGTGGTGTATTTGGATGCAAGTTAAAGAAGGCTTAATGGCACGCTATTATGATTTGTGCTTACATTGTGCAGCCATATGTTGGAAGGAAAAGTAGAAAACAAAGAGGGAAAAAAAAGTATTAAATGGAGAACAGAAAACATAAAACTGATGAAAAATAGAAATCAGAAAGAAAAAGAAAGGATCAGAATACAAAACATTTCTGTAACATAAAATAGAGAAAAAAAGAAACTAGTAAACAGAAACTTTTTGCTTAAGAAAGCACTTGAGACAAGTCAGATGCTTCTTCTCCTCTTCTCGTGTTCAGTCTCTTCCAAATCTATGGTCTCTCCTGGTAATTCCTTATAATAGACTATTTATGGCATTGCTTGGTTGTATTTGATTATGTTTCTATCAGGGCCTTTTATTTTTTATTTTTTTATTTTTATTTTTTTTCCTCATGTGGAAACAATTCATTGTCTCTGTTGATTTCTTATTTTATTAGGGGAAAATAATTGTGCTATTGCTTGACCGTGTTGGTTTATTTAAATCCAGTGTTATCCTTTTTGGTCACAACTCACAACAGGTTGACCAATTTTCCCTTGTTTGTTCCCCAACTCATCCCAAATACTAATGTGAACCGATTAACCATCTTGGATGACCATTTGCTCGAGGCCTGTCCAGGTTTCTAAAAAGTAGGTTGATTGCATCAGGGTCTAGATTAGGTACATGATGTATTGATGTTGAGCCTGAAGTGACCTGGGCTGTCCTATCCCAGTCCAAGTTACGACTTTAATCCATTCTACAATAAGGCATTGAATTATCTCTTACATTATTGCATACTTTATTCTACTTTGTGTTGTTCGAATTTCAGCTTAATCATTTTGTTCATAGATAGGGTAACTGATGAGACAATTTGTGATTAATGAACTAATTTAGGGCTGTTCGGGCTATGAATGAAACATTGAAGCAAAATCGTCTTTTGAAAGAGCAATGCGATGATAGGTCATTTGCCTATTCTTCGAATGATAGAAACAGTGGTTCAGATCTTCCAAAAAATGTATGCTTCTCTTTTTCTGGTAACCAATGACTGCACTTATGCTTTTATATTGTCTTTCTCTATAGCATCACATAAAAATTATCCCATATGATATGAATGTATTAGTGACAAGTCTATAATGTGGACAAATATGACCTTTCATTTGGGTGGTAAATGTGTTTGCATTGATACATATGACTTCAAGTATCTTTGGAATATTTGCTAATTATGTTATATGGACCCCTTGGGAAACCCTTGAGTACTCGTGTTGACATGACACAGCATTGGTGTGGGTATGAGACATGGGTAAAGGGACTCAAGACACAGCTATCTTCCAAACGTGTCCAATCATATTGTCACCCAAGAAGAGAGAAATGAGAAAGGAATAACAAAGGACAATATGAAGAAGATAATTGTGGGGTGCTGTCATAGAGAATCAGGTTGCCGGAGGTGGAATCTAGTCTCTCTTTGGAACAATACTCCTGTAGAGGAGATACATAAACTAAAAATCCATCTAGGGCATGTATGGTCTGAGTTGCTTTGGCTAAAGATTTTGCTGAAAGAACTAGATTTTGACCATAAGGCTCAGATGTGGTTGTATTGTGACACAAGGTGGCAATTATTGCCCACAATCCTCTTCAGCATGATCAAACAAAGCATATTGAAGTGGACAGGCATTTCATCAAAGAAAAGTTGAATTCAGGAGAAATCTGTACTTCCTATGTGAAGAGTGAAGATCAGCTTGCAGATATATGAGCAAAGGGAGTGTTGAATAAAGTGTTCCACACTATCCTGAACAAGCTGGGCATGCAGGATATCTTTGAGGGGAGTGTTGAATACTTGGGTCTTTACTCTTTAGTTATCTTATTATGTGTTTATTAGTTTTACTAATCAGAAGGGTATCCTTGTACTTTTACTTAATTAGTGATGTAAATAATAAAATAAAGAGGAGAGAACTCTAATCTCTTGCCGAAAGTGAGAGTTTATGATCATTTTCACTGGAAAAAGATGTTTGTCATTAAAGTATTTAGAACTATTCAATTTGTCTGAGTATGACATGTTATTTATTTCATTTGTTGAGGGGGGGAAAAAAAAAGAATCTATTATCACTAATTTAAATTTAATGTTACTTGCATTGGTCTTGTTAAATTTAAATATGGAAAATAAGCAAGTCAGGTTATCTGCATAGTTACCACTTCCCATTCTATGCTTTGTTTGGTAAGTGCACACAATATTTCATCTTAATTGATTTCTTTGGGGTTGTTAATTAACTTAATGGACTGTTTCAGGTATCTGATTTCCATCTTGATGATCGTGATGAAATATCTGGTGGAAGGCCTGCTATATATACTCTTCCTCGGGAGCAAATGGGTTCTCAAAAGGCAATATCATTACCTTCATCCCCTCATGAATTTAGGAATCAAATTTCTGAGAGAAGTGGAACTTCTGACTACATAGTGAATGATGAGATGGTCTCAATGTGGAACAAAGTTCTTGAATCACCCATGTTCAATAACAAGCCCCTTTTACCTTTTCAAGAATGGAATATTGATTTCTCAGAATTAACTGTTGGAACTCGTGTTGGGATAGGTAAGCATTACTATTTATCATATTCCTGTAGTATTGTTGGCTTTGAAGTTTTAGGTTATGTTTTATTGCCACTCCTAATGTACAGCTATGGCACTTTGCAGACCAATATGAACTGTGTTGCTGCAATCTTGTGCTCTGAAATCCACTTTGTGTACAATGTACTACAATGCCGCCATTGTCTATTAGTAGTCATAGTAGTGTTTGGCATTTTGCTACTAATATCAAGTTTGAAGTTTCCAGAATAGTGTCAGTCATTCAACAATTTAATACATGTTCTGTGGTGGTAATCTACACGACGAGATTAGTTCTGGAGATAAACCCTTAGCCCTTTAAAATTTAGTACCTGATAATGTTGAGGTTAGGATTAGATTCGTCAGGAAGATGTAAATAACCTAAAAAAATGGATTTTTTTTTTCTTCTTTCATTTTTTTTTTTTCCTTTTTGGATATCACCTTTTGTTACTCAAGTCTGTGAAAGTGTACCCGTAACTTAACAAATTTTTTCCCCCTTTCTGATTAGCAAAGAATTATGTGGAAGAGAAGAGAGATTAGATCTATAGATACACTTTCACAAATGACAACCTTAACAAATTCATTATAAGAAATGACAAGTTTGACGTCAAATGATATTTGAAGATACAAAAGATGGATTTTTTTCTCATAAAACCAACAAATTTGAATAGAATGTCATATATATATATATATATATATATATATAGAGAGAGAGAGAGAGAGAGAGAGAGAGAGAGAGAGGATGATGACCAGGTAAGCACATGCTGATGTAACTTATATTAACACCTGTTGGGGGTTGTACTTTGTGCATTAGTGGGTTACGGGGTATATTGGGCTGATGCACAAGGTACAAGACCCAATACGTGGTGCTGATATAACTTATATCAACACGTATTGACCTGATTGGGACTATATATATATAATATTGCACATATCATATTTACATATATGGCCTTGCCCTCGTGTCTTGATTTGAGGAGATTTGTGTCTCTGTCGAAACTTGAAACTTGACACGTTTTATTTTCCGAATTTCTGTCATACACTCTTATATAGGTCTTGGCTTCATCAAGGAGCTCATGCAACCATCCAACATCTTTTCATCTTGTAAGAACATGTTGCTCATTCGATAAGGTGCAGATGCATTTGTACCATTCACGACCAATGCAAATATGGAAATTTGTAGAATTGCTATGGAATTGAAGGGAAATAATGGTGCTTGCTCTGCCAACTTTACTAGAGTGCTTGGTCTGCCAACCTTACTAAAGTGCTTTGGTACTTGATACTAGTGTAGTTGTGTTGAATCATTCAACATTACCTATTAAACATATATAAAGTTTTCAATGCTTTTGAGATTTGTTCCATCCATCTTCCCTTTTTGGAGTCTCATATGTTGGTTGGTTGTGACTAGATTGTCACACCTTCATCCCTACCTTTTTCCCTTGAGCCGACATTAAACTTTGAAGGCCTTGAAGAAGTAACTTCAACCTAGGTGGTTTTTTATAAGAACAACCAACCTAAGTGGTTGAGCATCATCTGTTCTATTTACTCAAGATCAAGAGGAACCGAAACGCTGACATCATTATCAACATCACAAACACCATCATTATTCTTCATTCCAATATTATAGGGGATAAATTATGTTAATTTTTTAAATGCAGCATACTCAATGTGGTAGCGTATGTGAAGCTTATATTTCTAGGCACCGTAACGCACCCGTATCCTATCATCTCCTCAAAGAAAGTTGGGAAGGTGTTGCTTTAACCAGTAATTCGTCCATCCACACCAGCCTCATGACTGTGACTTTATTTTTTGCTTATATTTTTTTTAGATGTCAAAAGTTTTATTCTTCTGGAGTTTGGCATGCATCGTGTTTTCCCTTTATTTCCACTTTGTTATCTTAGTATGTAGGTATTTGAAAATGGAAATGTCGTGAAATGTTTCCATTTTCGGCTGATTGAAACTCACCCTCGAAATGAATCTTTGACCCATGACCTTGACTTACGGAAAATATGACCTTATATAGTTGAGAATGGCAGAATAGGATTAATGTGGGTGTCACCAACTGGTTCAGTTAAGGGTTCATTATTTTTGCAAACAACATCATGCAACTTGCAACTGCTCTTCTGTATATTTATTCCTGGTTTGTTATGGTTAAATTAAAATCTTTCTTCACGAAGTGAATTTTTTTTGTATTACTAAAGCTCGTTTTGTATCTTGGAAAATTGGATGGAAAGAAAAAGGAAAATATTTGAAATTGCTTATAAATTGTTTCATTTTTTAAGCAATTTTGGTCATTTTCCTTTCCTTTCCTCCAACTTTTGAAGATCCAAACAGAGTCTTAAGAGAATTTGCAAATGAATGAAAAAATGGTTGTCACAGAGCATGGAAAAGCTTCCCATTTTATTTTATTTTATTTTTATTTTAAAGATCAATTTCCACATAACTCTGCTTCATGGAGTTATGATTTTTTTTTTTCCTATTTTTTGAGTTTTTATTTTATTTTTGTTCCATTTCCAGGTTTCTTTGGAGAAGTTTTTCGTGGTATTTGGAATGGGACAGATGTTGCTATCAAGGTCTTTCTTGAGCAAGATCTGACTGCTGAAAACATGGAGGACTTCTGCAATGAAATATCCATCCTTAGGTATCTTCTTGTTTAAATATTGATTGCCTGAGTTTTCTTATCTCTATATCTTACTGACTTCAGGCTTTTTCTGTTTCCCTCCAGCCGCCTTCGACACCCCAACGGTACTCACCTTCACTTGCTATTGCTTGAATTATACCTTTTCATATCTGATTTGTCCTCTCTATGATCGCTGCATACAATGCATATATTATATAACCTGGAAATGTGTATTTAACAAAGAGAAACTGTCCCCCTACCCCCCACCCCGACCAAAACAAAAAAAAAAAGGAAGAAAAAAATGCCCATCCGCACCATAGATATATGTATATATCTATATATATATATATATATGGAGAAGAAAAACAAGAAACTGGATTTTCTATTCTAATTATGAATATTCAGTGAATGACGGTGTTGAAACTTTATTTTTCATACATGTTTTTTTAACATGTATGATATGAATTGCAATGTGTTCTTTGCCACAACTATTTGTTCCAAAGAGACTTTCTTTCGAGTGAAATGAAAGAGGATTTAAATATCATTTGACGGATTGGAGTTTGGTTTGTTTGCCAAAGGAGTATAATGGGTTGGGAATTAGGTCCCTTGGGCATATAAATGAAGCTCTTCTTGGTAAGTGGCTTCAATGGTTGGTTTGGTGTAGAGAATCAGTGTTTGTGGAATGAGGTGGTCATTTGGAAGTATGGAATCAATGAGGGGAGGTGGTGGTCTAAAGTAGTAAGTGGACCTCATGTAGTGGGTCTCTGGAAGGCTATTCTTCAAGGTATTAGTGGATTCATGGAGCAAATTTCTTATAAAGTGGGTGAGGGTGGGAGGATGTTTGGTGCGGATGTGTGCCTCTTTTGGAGGAATTCCCTCACCTTTACGGGATTGCAAAAAACAGAGGCATGGGTGAAGGATTATATGGCTTGGGAAGGGGGATCAATGCAAGTGTCACCTTTTTCAGATAGTTCCATGATTGGGATTTGGAGAGTGGAATTTTTGCATAAGATTTATGGGACAAAGATCTATAGGGGAGAGGAGGATGCTTTGATTTGGTGGCCAAGTTCCAAGGGGTTCTTCTTGGTGAAATTCTAGTATGAGGTCTTGGTAGACTGTAGGGTCTCTAACTTTCCGGCAAATTATATTTGGGTTGATTTGGTTCCCTCATAGATAGTCTGTTTTGCATGGTTGGTGGCAAGGGACAAAGGTCGTACGATAGACCATCTTGTTGCTAGAAATTGGACAATCCCAGATAGATGTGTCGTGTGCAAAGAGGTGGCAGAGTCAGTCAATCATCTATTCCTCCATTGCTCTATGTGTGGGGTTTTTTGTTCGACATTTTTGGAGTTTATTGGGTGATGCCCGCTACATCTCATGAGTTATTATTGGGTTGGTGGGTCAAGAGCTGGAATAAGGATTTAAAAAAGGTTTGGAAAGCGATTCTTGCATGATTTATTATGGTGCATTTGGAAAGAAAGGAACATAATAATTTTTATGGTGTGGAATCTTCGCTGATGAAAAACTTTTACTTTTGGAGTAGGGCTAAAGAGATTAGGGTGGGCAATTCGTTTGTTCTTTTCTTGGATTCTCTCAATCTCTAAATTGGAGCTCCTTTTTTGTATTTTGTTCTGTTTTGGTCTTTTTTTTTTTTTCTTTTCTTTTTTTTGGTTTGTTTTACATGTATATGGCTCAAGTACATGGGCTTCGGCCTTTTTTGATTTAATACATACTTTATTAAAATTTAATTAAAAAACTATCAGTTACCAAACAATGCTATTTCTTGCAGTTATTTTATTTTTGGGTGCATGCACAAAGCCTCCACGCTTGTCAATGGTTACTGAATACATGGAGCTGGGATCTTTGTATTATTTGATCCATTTGAGTGGTCAGAAAAAGAAATTCAGCTGGCGGAGGAAACTAAAAATGCTGCGTGATATATGCAGGTGCGTTCAGCCTGTCCGTAACTTTGCTGAACTTCTTTCCCTGTTGCCAGTTTTAATGCTTTTAAGTTATAATCCATATAGGCTAATTGTATTTCTCAGGAGTTAATACCATGTTCTCAATAATCCCAATTGGTCACTTTTTTTAGGAGTTAAGCATGACTGCTTTCTGTAATAGTACATTTTTCATTTTCTCTAAGTGTTAATTTTTTTAAAGTAGCACAAATTATCTGGATTCATGTTCATATTGGTTTGAAAAAATATTCATTGCAACATGCTTACATCGCTATATCAAAATTACTTGAATTTTTTTGTCCGACTTAAGTCAGATGCCAACCATGAGTTACATTAGCTGACTACTTCATGTTCTTACAGTCTGTGTGACTTATTTCACTCTTCTTTAAGCTAATACATGATTCTTTCTATTTGCAAATAATTTTGAGTATTGATTGATATTAACATGTCTAGAAAAATGTGAATTGAGAAATTGAACCTTTCTTTCAATATTGTTCAGAATTTAAAACATAAGGTTAAATTCAACTTAAATGGTCAGCATTTTGCTGAAACTCAAACATTTAGCTGAGCTTTATATCTATTAGTGGCACCACTCCATAAAAGGCTTGATGGTTTATATCATTTTCTGCCTAAGGAGCACCAACACCAACACGGGTATGGCACAACACTGACACTCCGATATGAAAAATCCTAAAGAAATTATGACACGATACGACAGGGATACCATAATATATATATATATATATATATATATATATATATATATATATATATATAGTTGATAATTCTGTTACATACATATAAAAAAGAAAAAGAATTAAAATATATGGGGATATAAAAGATATAATTATATAAACATGCAAGACATTTGTAACTCCAAAAGTCATAATGAGTTATAAGTTGTAACAATGGCATTTAACTTCAAGCATAGTTTCATTTTCACAAGTGTGTCCCGCATGTCTCGGCAGAGTGTCGGCGCCTTGTCTTGACCGTGTCGAGTAAACGAACAGAATAAAAAATTATGGACAAGCATGTCCTACATGTGAAGTATGTCGAGCAAGTGTCATGTCCGGTACGTGTCTAACACTGCATTTCCATATTTTTTGGAGTGTCAATGCTTCCTAGTTTTCTGCTAGATCCTATATGTTTGCTGACACTTGAAATCTTAAAAGGTTTTGCATTTCAGTCTTTCAAGACTTGAGTGTCCTTGATAATTGGAAATTTTGTCTCCTCAAATGAAATGCAAAAGGTTTGATAGAAAAATAGTCTCCTAGTTCTATTTACCAGCTAAAGTTTCCATATGCATGAAACATGTCAGTTTATCAAAAAATGACAATTCAGTAAGCTATAATATGATGTTGTTAATGCCAATTTCATTATGGATATTGTGCTTATGGTAATGGGTATTTTAGAAGTCACAACTACTACTGTACTCTGCATTCTCCTTGATTGGAGATATCTCATAATGATTGATAATGAATTGAGTTTCTACAATAAGAAAACTCTAATTTAAGAAGACCTACACTTTGACAGCTTATATAATTCTTTGGTCGGCTGGCAGAAAAAAAATTTCACTGACATTGCCTTACACACTGAATAGACAAGGTACTATTCGACCAGTTGTTTCGATCGTCCCTAAAATAGAAACGTTTCAAAATGTTTCAAGCAATCGAACAATGCAATGGAAGTGGTGAAAAAAATTTAGACATATGGAAGCACTTGGAAACATAGAACAAAAAATATTTATGTATGAAGATATGTGTATTAGATGTTTAATTGAATTTGTTTGTAGCTTATACACCCATTTGATAGACATGAACTTCAAAACATTTTTAGTTATAGAACTAATTTTTCATTTCAATACTAATTTGTGATTGTAAGAGTGTCACAAGTATTGGGTATTCAAATTAGTTGTTTCCTTTTTGTAACCACGTATTAGGTATAGAGATTGATACTCACAATTTGAATGGTTAAAGTTAATGCTACTTCCAAGTTCCATCAAGGTGGAATTTTAGTCAGCGGTGAGCGGTCCACCATGACAATTTGGGTACCACTCCACTTGATAAAAAAATCTAACTATTAGATGGTGAAAAGGGGGAAGGAACCCTTTTCCAAATACAATGCAACAAAGGAGGTGGACAGCCATTTCTATATTCAACTCGAAATTCTATAGCATTCTATACAAATCTAGAAATTTTGTATTTAATTATTATCGAAATGTTGTCCAACAGATGATGTAGATTTGGTGTACTTTCATAAATTTGATCTTATATGCTTGCAAAGGAGATTTCAACTATAAACTGACTAGATTCCTTTGCTGGCATTCAAGGGGATTGTTGTGCATACACCGCATGAAGATAGTCCATCGCGATATAAAAAGTGCAAATTGCCTAGTAAATAAGCATTGGACAGTTAAGATCTGTGATTTCGGGCTCTCAAGAGTAATGACAGACACACCCATAAGAGACTCCTCATCTGCAGGAACTCCAGAATGGATGGCTCCTGAACTTATTCGCAGTGAACCCTTCACGGAGAAATGTGATATTTTTAGTCTTGGGGTAATAATGTGGGAGCTCTGCACTCTAAATAGACCGTGGGAAGGTGTACCACCCGAGCGGGTATGTTGCCATGGTTGTATTTATTTTTTTCACTTGCTTTATTGGTTGAGTGATTTATGATTTTAGTTGGTTTGAGGAACAAGAGTGAAACCTTTATTTCTGAAAGATGTACAAGGGGATAGCTTAACCCTCATGCTCTGCATTTTTTAGGTAGTTTATGCTGTTGCAAATGAAGGATCACGGTTGGAGATTCCTGAAGGTCCCCTGGGCAGACTAATTTCAGGTCTTACCTTATTTGAGCTATAATGAACTTGCCAAAGAAAATATGTTACTCCTATTATCTTCTCATTTTATTTTCTCATAGGTAACAAGTTTCTTTCCAACTTACATTTTTTGGTTTTTGATTGCAGATTGTTGGGCAGAACCGCATGAACGGCCAAGTTGTGAGGAGATTCTCTCCCGCCTGCTGGACTGCGAGTACTCACTCTGCTGATTCAATCTTTTTCTCGTGTATAGAAAACATAATAGAGGCGTTACAATGTATTTTCGGCTTAAGTTGTAAACTTTTGTATGATTTTCCAATTGTTCTGGAAACATTATGCTTTATATTTAGTGTCAGATGGCAGAAACCTTGTTAATCTTTTTGTGCAATCAAAAGGACGTTTTGATTCTGATCTTTACTACTTGAGTAGATTCCTATCATGAAATCTTGGGAATTGCACATACTGCATACCTCATTTCAAAATAACACGGGGAAAAAACAGTGACAGAACAAGTATGTAAACCCTCGATTCTCAAAACTTACACATGCCTTGCCCAGAAAAAAAATTATACAGGGTTTTCGCAGCTGGGATTTTTAGGGTTTCACCAGCATTCAGACAAATTATTTCAATCAAGGATAAGCCTACTATTTAACGCGTCCTCAAAACGACTGCAGGAGCCGACTCTCATCTCTGTACTCATATCATTCTCCGGCGCCGGATAGTAATCTTCTCTCAACTGTACGTCCCTCAGATTAGGGATTCTAAGAAGGAACATCATGAAATGTTCATGGGCCGTCCCGTGGATAAAAAGCTTCCTCAGCGTAACACATTCCGCGAGCAAACCAGCCGATGGAAGTGTCAGACTCCTCTGGTTGATATCTGGGTCCTGCGGCGGCCAATAATCAAGCTCACTGAGACTCAGACTCCCAATATCATTCAGATAAAACCTCTCCCACAAGCTCAGATCCATCTGTCCCGATGGCGCAGTCAGCGCGTTACCGATTGTATCGCTGCAGTCCAACTGCATCTTTGACAGCCGAGGATAACACGCTAGGGAGCTCAACCCAAATGCACGCTCCGATGGTTTCGACCTCTCCTTGCAATCTCCTTCAACTTTTATACGAATCTCTTCTAAATTAGGGCAATTCTCAAGACCCACCGTCACCAGTGGAGTTATAAGCTGACCAACACCAATCCAGAGCGATAGGTATCGCAGCCTGTCCCAGCTCTTGCTCCAAAATCCATTGGCATTGCTTTGCATATAGGAAAAATCCATATCAGAAGAGCACTTCTGTTTCTTTTTCTTGCTCGGCTCGTCACAGTCATAGAAGTTCATAAATCCAGCAGGCTGGCTGGACGCACCAGCCTCTTCGCCAAGTTCGTTGAGATCAAAAATGAAACCCCGTCTCTCTGCGTTCGCAGCCTGTTCGTGGCTATCCCATATGCAATCAATGTGCAGCTTCTGAATCCGATCACAGACAGGCTCCAAGGCTCGCAAAGAAGACGCGGCGTCGAGATTCTTGCAGCATGAAATCTTGACTTCAACAAGAGTCTTTCGAAGCAAACAAGCCAATGTCCCAATCCCCCTTCCCGTGATCAACTTGCAACCCTGAACTTCGAACTTAGCCAGCTTCGAACACCCTCGAGCGATGGCTATCAACCGCATATCAGTCAAGTCCGCCGAGTTCTTGATCGACAAGGACTCGAGCCTTCGACAGAGCGCAATGCCATCAAGCTGCGAACCAATCGCCGCACATATCCCATGGAACTGCCCCAACGTAAGCGATTTCAGCCTCGGACATCTGGAAGTAATCACCTCAAACGCCGGCGCGCTGTCTATGACATTCTTACAAACATCTAGTACTACCTCTTCAAGCAATGGAAGGCCTGAAAATACCTCAATCAAAGTCGCGGCGGTAATCCTTGCCTGCTCAGCAGTAGACTCGTCGTAATCTGGATTCCCCCTCATATCCGGCAACGAGGACGTGTCGGCCAGGTGAAGAAGCGACAATTTCGGACAATTCGAAGCGATATCGAGCAGAACTTCATCTCCCACAAACCCATTGAATCTCGGATCGAACATACACGCAACAAGAAGCTCTTTCAGATTAGGGCACGCAGCTGTGATCGCGCGAATCTCATGCGCGTTGAAGCCCTCGGAGAAGGACCGAGTAAGCAAATTCAACCGGGAAAGATTTGCAGCAACGTGACTATGGCCTTCTAACGCCTGAGGGAGATCCTCTGTGTAGTGGTAGAAGCTCGAGAGATCGAGCGAAGACAGCGATTGACATTGCTCCAACAAAGGCGCGAAGTCCTCGCCCAGCGGCGACGGCAACCGCTGGTGCCAACGGACGAGCTTCACGTGAGACAGTCCAGGCCATAGAGGAGCCAATAGCTGTAAAGTCGACGGCGTTCGAACGTAGACGGTGAGAGAAGTTACAGAAGGGAAGGATCGACGGAGGTGGAGAGAGAGAAAGTGGGGATCGGAGGAAGAAGAAGAGAGGAAAGGGTGACCCCAAGGGGAGAGGAGAGAGAGGTCGAGATGCGTGACGGATCTGAAGCAGGTCGGGACCATGAAGAGGTCGCGCGCGTTGCCGCGCAGGGTGAGCGACGTGCGCGTCGAACGCTCGAGGATTAGCCATTTGCGGCAGACGAGGGAGGCGGCGTTGCGCGTGCGGGTGTCGGAGATGGCGGCGAAGATGTTGGAGAGGATCACATCGGGTAGGTCGTGCACGGCGGTTTCTGCGGCGGTGTTCGTGGTCATTGAGGTGGTGGTGTGGTTTAGTCTCTGCTGAGGTGAGTTTGATACTTTTTTTTTTTTTTGTTCTGAATACTGTGGCTTTGCTTTCTCTGGCGCTGTGTTTCTCTATCTTATTTGGAAGTTTCTAGAGAGAGAGAGAGAGAGTTTTAGTGAGAGAGAGAGGGGATGACGTGGATTTGAGGATGGGGATGATGATACAGTAATGGCTCTGTACTGATGGTGGTTCTGTCTTCATACGGAGACGATCGAGCGCGACCCACGTGATGGTCGTCCATCCCCATTTGAGTAAACTTTGTCCTACGCTCTTTTGTAGCGCGTGTCCAACACTAAAATCAGAATAATAATGTGTCAATACGCAGGGGCCTTGTTTCACGGGAATCCCGTGTTCAGTTTATATTTTTTTAATTGAGTTTTCTTAATGCCTATCCTAAAGACACGTGTTAAATTATAATTAATAAATTAATTATGGTACAAAGAAATATGTTTTTATAGTTTTTTAATTATTTTTTATATTTTTTAAAATAATTTTTATTACTTTCTATATATTTTTCACCATTTCTCATCTAATAATTAACTCATTAAGTATAATTTAACATATATTTTTAAAACATACGTTAAGAAAACTAAATTCAAAAAATATAAATTGAAAACTCAATTAAGGAACCCTTACTTGAAAAAAAGGAAAAAGTGAACAAAATCATTTTTCTAATTTTAGTTTATTTTTAAGAAAAAGTTATGGTGATGACGCTCTCGGGGATTTATTGTCTGAAGTTCCTCCATATTTTGGGGGATAATGTATGAAAAGGAATACCAACGTTAGCCATTTGTTTGTAACACTCAGCTTTGGGCCTTTTCCTACACGACATGTATTGGTTTTTAATTACGTAGACATGGGATTCATTTCATTTTATACAGACGTGAGATAATGTTATGTTTAATGCGAGGATAGAAAAGTGAGAAAAAAAAAATCTCTCTTTCTTTTTTATGTGTTTGGTACGATGAATGGAAAAATAATTGTTTTTCTTCTTCTTTTTTTTCTTGTGTGAATAGTAGAGCTGTATGGTCATTTTAACCACATTACCCTTATTTTCCCTCCCTAATCCCCCCAATTCAAAGCATAAAAAAAAGAGTTGAGAGATCTCCTTTTCCTCTTCCTCTCTCCCTCGTACCAAACACAAGGGTTAAACCCTTTTTTTCCATTGTTCCCTCCTCGTCCTCCATCCTCCACCCATCCCTTATACCAAACAGGCCAGGGTAAGTTTACCCATTCTATTTCCTAGTTTTAAACACCAACTGAGGTGTAAGTAGGTTTGCAAACGAGCCAATCTTTGATGCGTTTGATCTTGATTCGTTTGATTTTTTAAATTTGAGTAAAGCTTGTTATGAGTTGAGTTGAGTCGAGCTTTGGTTTGCTTGAGATTGGATTGTTTAATAAATGAACGAATGTAAATGAACCTCTACCAAACTTGTCCATGAACGGCTTGGTTAGCTTGTAGCTGTGTAAGGTAAGACTCATAAAATATGTATTCTAAATTCGAGTTAATATATAATTATACTAATAACAATCATATTTTTTATTAAATTATCGTTTAGAATCTTTAAATAAGCCTATTCACGAGCCCTATCAAGCCCCACTAACAAGCTCACTTTTAATTATGAGCCTCATTGCAATTCCTTGACGAGCTTGTTTGTAAGCCTAATTGAGTCAAGCTTTGGGAAAATGGACTGTTAAATTAGATTTGATTCATATGTAAGTCATGCATAGCAAAATAAAGTTGATCTGAAATTAAGAGCTACTTCATCCATAAATGAACAATCATCATTGGTTAAAAAATATAAGTTTTAAATCGAATAGCAATCAATTTTGGGTCAATTTGATTTTTAGCATGTATCGTCTATGTGAGAAAAGCTGTCGAATCCAACGGTTGATTTCTCACAATATGAGCAGCAAGTAAGAAATTTGGAATACCACTTGATACAAAGTTGCAATAGGTACACTTTATATGTATATATATTAGTTTTTTTCTTATATGATTAACCTGATCTTAAGTAATGTAAGGTCATGCATCGTAGGTTTGTATCCTATGTGCATGTATATATATATTTGGTTCACGCATTCATAGGGTAAAACCCCGGCCACAGTACATGACCTTATGCAACTTACATCAACTTCTTCTCACTTGAAACATATTTTATCCCCCTTTGTAGAGTGTAAAACAAAAACATTGGCAAACAACCACAAGATTGGGATTGGACCAAAGAAGGAAGAAGAAAAATGAATATAGTTACTCATGGAGAAAACAAGGGGAGAATAGTGTGGGTTGGGGAGATGAAAGAAAAGGGTGACATGCATGAAATTATTGGATTCCTGAAAATTTTGGGATGGACGAAAATGGGAAATTCCCGATCTAAAGGCCAATTTCACATGGTTCCATAAAAAGTAAGCATTGAACAAAAGTGGGTGGCTCTTTACCCTCAATTGCATATTCATTTTGCACCCATAACAGGAAAAAGTCGGTGTAGACAAAAGCTGGCGATTCTCTCACAAAAGGAGAAAATATTATCGTTTTTATACTGATGCGTGGGCGAAAGAGGAAATGGCGCATCTATTTAATTTGACAGCAATCACCAAACACCCAAACCATCAGTAAATTGGGTTCAATTATAGTTTAATGGTTTTTTTTTCCCCTTTCTTTTTGCTAAGTGTATCTCTTCCTTTCTTGTAAGGATCATATTTTCGGTCTGAGATTTGTTTCAATGTTTTTTTTTTTTTTTTTCTGGTCATACATTTTTATTGACATATTCCAATATTAAAAATGTTGATGTTGGTATTTGGATTGGGTTTTGACCTGACCCATGAGTGGGCCAATTAGAATTCAAGGGTCATATATGTTGGAAACAAACAGTAGACATACCTATATATATAAGTCTATTGGAAACAGACATTATCTAATCTTTCTCAATCTTTTTATTTGTTCTGTTTCATCGTTTAAGACAATCATTACTATAGGCATAGCCATAGAACTTGGAGTGTAAATATTATTAAAGAGACTTTAATAGCCTTCTCCATTGACGTCGTCTTCTTTTTTTGTTTCATTTATTTAAGATAACCATCACCATAGACATAGAACTTGAAGTGAGAGTATAATTAGGAAGACTCTAGTAGCCTTTTTCATTTAAGACAACCATCATCATGGTCATAGAACTTGAAGGGTGGATATTATTAGGAAGACTCTAGCAACATTCGATGTGTGAGTGCATCGTCAAAACTCATGATCGCGTGGGACTTATAATCTAAGTACAAAGATCCAATTTGTTTCCGCTTATACCCATATTCTTAGTAGTATAATAGTTGTCAACATATTAGATATCCAATATTGAAATGTAGTTGATCAAGTGAAGATGATGTTTGAAGTCATTCACGAATGAAGATCATCCAACGGAAAATTTTAATCTCACATATTAGGTTGGTAAATAACACTGGTTTACCTATGGGTTTCACCCCGAGAGAAATCATGAGAAAAAAAACGAAAGAACAAAAACAAAATATAAAAAGAGTTCTTGCATAGAGTTTGTTCAAATTTAAATCATTTCACTTTTGACAAGCCTCAGGTTCATGTAAAATGAGTCCAATTTGTCAATGCTTGTCCACTCTCTATGAAATAACATTAGAAAATTAAGCTAGATCGAAATTGTCTACGCAACCTGGGATACGGTGTCATTTTTTTTGGCTTTAAGATAAGGCCAAAAAGTTGATGAGGACATTTATAAAACATAGAATGGAGAAAACGAAAAAACAAAAAGACAAAACAAAATTGGGTCTGTCAATTACGGATCATGTGTCATATTGGGTGTCCCCTACCATAAAAATCAAAGGACATGAAGAATAGGGGTGCAACTTGGTTCGGGAATTCCGGGGACCGGACCGTTCCGAGCAATTCGGTCCAGGACGGGACGGGCCAAACAGTGTCCGGGACGGGACTCGGGACAAATTTTTAAAAACCGAATTTTTTCGGGACGGGACTCGGTTTAGGGGTGTTCAGTACCGTCCCGTACCGAATTCCCAGACCGAGTACCGATTAAATATAATATTATATATATATTTATATATATATAATATATAATATATAATTATATATTACTAATATTTTGGTTTTGAATTATGACTTTCTTGAGTATAAATGTATAATTATGTTTGGTTGTAAAATAATGCTAATGGACAAGTGGACTTATTAGTTTATTGTGCTATCACTAGTTCACTACTATGAATGAATGAATGAATTATAATTAATGATTATGTATTTATGATTTTATGTAGCCTATTTTGTGGAAAAGCAGGTATATTTAACTCATTTTGTGGCTAATCAGGTTGACAATTTTTAATTGGAAGTAGTTATTTTTAATTTTTAATTCAGGGAAAACAAACTGATAAATACCGAGAACCGGACCGTTCCGTCTCGGTATTTTTCGGGACGGGACGGGACGGGACAATAGTAAATTCGGTTCAGTTCCGGTATTGATTTTCAAGTCCCGAATTCAGACATGAAGAACATCATCGTTCGTGTCAGTCAGTTACCCCACAAATTTGGTTAGGGTATGAAAAATATGGAATGTGACCCATTTAGGGTGTGTTTGTTTGGTTTGAATGGAATGAGTGGAAATGGAATCTGATTCTATATTCAAAATAATTTCGTATGGAATGAGATTGAAAAAAATATTACGAAATAATTACAGTTCACTACTACTGTTTATTCTATTCACATTTAATTATCTCATCCAATATGTTGTTTGGAATAACTTGAAATGTGATTCCATTCCGTCCATTCCATTCCATTCCAACCAAACAAACATGGCCTTAGGAGATTATACCAAAAATTGATGGGAAAGGATTCCTTTTTTCTTTTCTTTTTTTTTGTTAAAACACATTGATGATACACATACATACACAATCATGACATAACCTAAAAATAAGAATCCATAACCAAATTTGGGGGCATTGATAATGGTTTCAAGATGGACACGTACTACCCAGACTATAAGACCACGTTACGTAGGTTTGAACAAGGTGGGTAACTATTCCATTCTTAACAAACTTTGGAATATCTAGTTGACTATATGGAAAAGAATGAGCATTTTCTTGTAGGGCATATTCCTTTGAAGGAATGAATAGACATTCTTCTTTAAATCAAGATGAATGACTATTCCTACATACTTGAGGAATAAATTCACAAAGGCCATATTTGTTTAGTTGGAATTGAATGGATAAAATGGAATCACATTCCAATTCATCTCAATCAACGTATTTGGATGAGATAATTAAATGGGAATGGAATCAAACATTGGTAGTGAATTATAATGAAATTCATTCCGCAATGTTTATTTCAATCTTATTCTATTTCAAACTATTTTGGGCATGGAATTAGATTCCATTCCTACCCATTCCATTCCAACCAAACAAACATAGCCAAAAAATGGATCGATCTTATCTCTCTCACATCTCATTCCCACCTCTTACCAAACATTGGAATGGAATGAGTGAATGGCCATTCTTATTCCATTCTCACCCCCTTTCCATTATGTTCACACAAACTAAACGAAACCTAAGAAAATTATGCATTTCCAGTCCCTTTTTGGCCTCGAGCAGTATGCTCTTGATTTCAAGTTTCGGACAAAATCCATTCTAAGGTTTTTCAAACAACAGTGTAAAACAATTACATGAGATAAATTCCACGAATATTTTGGTAAGCTAATAAAATCTTTTCCATTAATAAGGCTTAGCTTCTTTTGCATTTGTAGTATGTATTAAAGAAATCATTAGGGTAAATCCCATTTTAGTGTTAATGGTGAACTTTACTTTATATTATCCCTTTAAAGATGCTTATATATGTTATGTGATTATACATTATATTTGTGGAATCACTCATTACTTAAAGAAACTAGGTTAGTTGATTTAATGGTTCTATGCCCAAGTGATAAGGATTTGTGGGGCACACAAATCTGTGAGGTGCCCATCTTTGTTGGTAATGGTTAAGCATCATTCAAACAAAGGGTGAGCGATGGACGAATATTGTTGGGCTTCATCAAGCACTGGAAGTGGTCAAACTATTTTGGTCAAAGCCCAACTTAGCTTGATTATATTACTTTATAATCAAGAGGACAATTATTGTCACCCTTCAACTTGATTTGCACCTTCCAATTATTTTAAACATTTCTAGTTTTTATGAAAAAATATGAAAAATTTTCATTAAAATTGGCATTGTGGTCTATTAGAAAAATATCACTTTTAATTATTTTGTAAAAGAAAATTTGTCCAAAAATAGCCAAAAATGCTATTTAAATGACAGATTTTTGACAAACTGTTTTTCTATGAAGTTGTTTAAAATGATATTTTTTGATAAACAATATGACCCATTCTTATGAAAACATTTCATATTTTTCATAAAACCCTTGAAAATTCTGAAATAACCTATCTATCTATTGGATGGTCTAATGACATTTGGACCATTTATACTATATGGGGATCAGCACTTCATGTGGGACCTACCAAATATCAATGGCGCTTATCATTTCATATGGGACCTACCAAATATAAATGGTCTAGATTTCATTGGATGGTCCAAATAATGAGGAGGATCCTACTTCCAATTTCTACCTTTACTCCTAACTCTAACAAATGCCACTAGACTATCACACCATCAGCTATTTTATTGCTAGATTATTAAATGTGACATGTCATTCTATCATGCCATCAGCTATTCGACTTCTTCAATTAATAATATGTTCCTTATAAATAGGTTTGGGAGATATTTGTCCAATGTTAAAGTTTAGGGAATCATGGAAGTCACTCAATAATTTGGAGTTGTGAAGATAGGACTAGATTCGATCCTAAAGTCTCCAAATGGAGATTTGAGATCCTCAACCAACAAGGCTAGGGATTTTGTGTTTTTGTTTTTTTTACCACAGGTAGCTATATGTAAATAGCTAGATTTTTGTTAAAAGGAGAGTCCAATGGGTTCTTGGATGATGTACTCAATCATCCTTCTCATAATTATTGATGTCCCAACAGACATGGGTATCAATGCACTTCCATGTGCTTGAACTCAAAATCTCTGAGGACAAGTAGAGTGGGATATGAGGATTTTTCCCTTAGACAAGAGTAGGGCTATTTACAAGTCACAACATGCTGCAGTTTCTTTGCAATTATATAATATTATATCAAATAACATCAGAAAAGAAATGACAAGTTGAATCAACACGCTGCAGTGATAAATCTTTTGACAATAGCACATTAAAAAAAGTTCAACCAAAGATCTCTCAAGAGGGTAAATCTTACAAGCCATCTCTTTTCCAAAAGAGAGAAAATGACATTAATTATTGCAAAACAGCTAGATAAGAATAGTATAAAGTAATATATTATTGCTTTCCAAACAACACAAAGAATAATCTTCAGTTTATCTCAACTTGCTTGACATTTGGGCATGGTTTTAAATGTCAATAAATTCGCTGCAATTGGTTTTGAATTGCCTCTAAGAATATTATGAGTATTTCCATTCATATCCTGTCAAAGATTATTATAATCAAAGTTTGTGTGGAAAGGAGGAAAATGGAGAGAATGCCAAAGGAGTAGAAGAGAAAAACAATAAAAATTTGGTTTCTTGACTTCCAAGATCTTATCCCATATCTAATATTCCATTCAAATCATGATTTTGTTTTCTCAATGTTTTTTTTTTTTTTTTTATTTAAATTTTTTTATTTAAAAAAAAGTATAGTAAATCATACCATCCAACATAAAATAGGACTTGGATTCAGTACTGAGTTGATAAAACTCAGCACTATGCCAAGCTAATTCACACCCTTAAAAAAGAGATTGAATGGTTTGGATTAAAAGTTGAAAATATACTACTGAAATGACCAAAATGATCTCATTGGGCAACTTTTTCAATTTTCAATTCAAGCCATCTAATCTCTCATTCAAGCGTGTGGATTAGTTTGGCATAGTGCTGAGTTTTATCAACTCACCACTGAATCTAACTCCCAAAAAAATAGTAGCATCGTTAAAATTGAACAACTTGGCATCATGCTCCATCATTCAATAAATGTGTGAAAACTCTTTCACCCTCATTCCATAGGTGACAAAAATGCCAAGGGTTCAAAAGAAAAAGAAAAAAAAAAAATGGATCAAAAACATCATAACAATGTATCATAATAGACCCATGGGATAAGCCGACAGGATGGTGAGGAATCGGGCGCCGTACGTGGATGGTGATTGCTAAAAATTCGCCATCCACTTGGCACCAAACTATCACTGCAAAATATTAGATCTCTCCAAGAAAGTTCAAATCTATTGAACAAAGCAAGATCATAAACACAATTATGTGGACAAGAAAATCTCCATGAAAATAACCACACAAAGAAAAAGAAAAGTGGAAGGGTAGATGACTAGTAATAAGTCGTGCCATGTGCAAGAAGTAGGGAATAGGCACTGTGGAAGAAGATAAACTAGCAAATTTATCATCCACTTGGCACACACTTGTTGGTGATACATGCTTAGAGCTCTCAAAAGGAAAATTTCTATTGAACATTACTCCACCTTGGGCACAATTATGTGGACAACAAACAGCTCAATTTGTGTAAAGAAATTAAAGAAGCAAGAAAAAAAGTCAATTCTCTAGATAAAGATTATCAATTTGGTGGGTTCAGCCCCCCTATCTTAGGTGGGTTTTTTTTTTTTTTTTTTTTTTTTGGAATTACATACCTTTAAGTCACGTACACCTAAAAAAAAAATTTAAAAAATAATGGTGTAATTTTATTGGGAACCATAAAATTAGTGTAATTTTTTTAATATTATTTTTATGATATAATTAGTGTGTATGTTTTATATGGGGAGATTTTATAATACCTACAAAAACTTTGGAGCATCGTACCCTAAATGGTAGCCAACCATATTTTATAGTAACTTGGTCATATTTTATGGTAAGCAAGGTTACCTTTTGTAATAGCTGACCAAATTATCACAAAAAGTTATGGATTACTATTTAGGATACCCACACACACACAAAAATAAAAATAAAAATAATGGAGTGGCATAGAATTTCCCATCATATATATATAGGTTATGTTCCCATCAGTACGTGCATGTTGACATAAGTTATATCAGTATCATGCATTGAGGGTTCTATCCCTTGCATTGGTCTAATATATCTTATATCCCACTAATACACAAGGTACAACTCTCAATACAAGTGTTGATATAAGTTATATCAGCATGTGCTTATCTGATCATCATCTTATGTATATATATATGGATAGGATCCAAAGACACAAAGAAAAACATAAAATTTGACACAAAACTTGAGCCCTTAGATTTAGAGAGATTTAAGGGTGGAGATTAGTACTGATGTGGAAGTCACTTAAATAATAGATGATGTGGCATTGACATGGAACAATATATATATATATATATATAAAACAAAACCAAAATTATATTTCAAAACCAGATCACATTCTCTATCTAGTTGGGTCTCTCTGCCACACACAAAACCCTAGTTAGAGTTCATCGGACGACGGTGGCAGCGACAATGTACGACGGAGACAATGTTATATAATCTCCCCAGCAGCACATTATATAATCTTGTTTATTGAAAAGGGTGTGCAGTATATATATATATATATGTGTGTGTGTGTGTGTGTAAAGGATTCTAAAAAACATAGATATTGGTACTTTGGGCATTTTTGAAGTTTGCTACCTTATCTTGAAGATTGAGGGATTCTCTTTGGATTAGGTTTTTGGTATATTTGGGGCCCAACAGGATTGGCAGTGGTGTTGATTGATTTTTGGTTTTTGGATTATGAATGGGATATTTGTGAATTTCAAAATTGGAATAACAACGACATCCATGATGACCAGTTGCCAAATTGGATAAGAGCGTGATGTGTCACCATCAGGTAGTGCCGCATGGCGTTTCTGATTCAAACTGAAGTCTCCACGACTCCACCAGCTCCTTAATCCTCTCCTTTAACACCATCTCTATAGGGCCACGAAACCAATGGCCTTGGCTCTATTATTAAACATACCAGTAAAGCTGCCAATGGTACCGGGTTTTGTGGCACATCCCATTCTAATAAGTGTGAGAAGTTTGTAAAGATTTTGATTCCCATTTCACATGGGACATGAGTGCTTATATGAGTGTTTGTGTTCTACTATTGTTTGACAAAAAAACATACCCATAAAACTATATGGCTTTGAACAACAAATTAGGGTAAACTTTTTTCCAAAAAAATAAAAAAATAAATAAAGAAGGAAATTTGGCTAATTAAAATTTAAAATTGCATTTATAGGGATAACTTTCGTAGTCAATCCTTATCGTCGTTGTCATCATCGCTTGAAATGACAGAAGTAGACTGAGTGACCCCAGAAAGTTACGATCACTTATCATCATGTCTCAAATTATTTTTGACGTTTTAATTTGAAATTCAAATTTATCCCATTTAATTCGCTAATCCTCAATCCAATCATAATCATCTCCAACATTGAAGATAATTTTGAATTATCTTATGTTCAATTATTTTAAATAACCATTGAAGTGCTTCTAAGCTGTAAGTGTCTTTTCAGGTCATCTCCAAATTATTTCTTTTCAACTTATTTTTGATATTATCGTCGTAAACTCTCGAAAATATTTTTGTTATTTTCAATTTACCTACTATCTTAACATCTTGTATGATTGCGGGTCGTTTGAAAATCTCTTCACAACTTTCTTGATGTTTATATTTTGTTTTGTAGTGTTTTTAATTATCATTAAGTTTAGAATCAAGTGCCATTCCTTGAAATTTTAAGCATGGGTTTTAAATCATTGAGCAATAGTAATTTTGTGATGAAACTTTGTATAATGACGACCTTTGCAGTCTAGTAATAGGGCAATACCTAATTTACTTTGCCTCCTTGTGAGGATTTTAGGGTTCAAGCCCTCAAAACTTCAAAGCAATAACTAAGCAGTGGAGAGAAAGTCTGGCCTAAACATTCAACAAGCAACACAACAATGGGGGAATTACAGATTGGTCCTGCTGTGGGTAAATAATTACAGTTCAATACAAATAACTACTAATTTGACTAAAAATGATTACTAACTGTGACGTAGTGGGCCGGTTTACTCTGTAATTCCCCTTTCAATTAATAATCTTTACCTTGAAAACTTGATGACATACTTAGTCTTTTACATGATTACATCATTTGTTTCAATTTCTATTTTCATTCTTAGTTTGGGTGTCATGTCCAAAAGAAGTGCACTCATGCCTCAGAAGTTTGATATTGTTGTTTTTTATTTTTTATTTTTTTTTTTACATTAGCAATAAGAAATTTTTCCCCTTCTTTTTTTTTTTTTTGGGGGGGGGCTAGGTATGTAGTAATGAGAAACCGGTTACAACTTGCAACATTAGCGTCGTACTCAAGGGTAGATATAGGATGTTTTTTTCATTGGTTGCACATAAGCAGTTACACATGTGCAAACATATATCATTGTGTATTTCAATAAATTTGATCTAAATTAATCAAAATTTAACTATATTTAATCAAAATTAATCATTTTTTTCAATGGGACTAAGACACTTTAATAAATTTAACCAAAATTATTTATCTATATATTTATAATAATAATAAAAATTATCAAAAATTAAGAGGTTGCCCATGTAGGAGGGCAGCCTCTTCGGAGTTGTACTATACCCTAATGTACCTTCCCGTGGTACCTTTAATTACCAGATTTCATTTTCCACTACCTTCCCGTGGAAGTTTTTCTCCTTTTCTTGCCTTGGAGACTGATCCAGTGGATGCCCATTCATGAAGCCATTAAGTTTGTGGGCCCCTATCAAGCGCCACGTGGCCTAAACAGTCACATGTTTGATAAGGATGTAAAACGTGTCGTATGCTTTGCTTTCTCTTATTGTGGTGACCGTTAGATGTCCTTTTCTTTCTCTAAGAAAAAAATATGTGGAGTGGAAGAATAAGGATCTGAGGTGCTATTAGCAGTAAGACTTTGGGCACGTGCGACCTATGGCCGAGTGGGTCTAGCAACTCTTGTCTTTCTTGCATCCTCTGTCAGGGAAAGGTACTGCGGTTGCCATCCCACTTTGTCAGTAACAGCTGATGTCCATTGGAATACTGAGGTTCGCAGCTCATGACAGACCTGTGAATCTGTGATCACTTCAAAACTTCTTTCCACCCATTATGGTAGTGTATATATATATATATATATATATTTATAAGCCAAAAAAGGATTAGAAGGGACAATTATAAGTGATGACTCAATTTGGACATGATGGTAATTACTCATTTATCCATAGAGAACCATTAACAGGAGGGAGCCTCGATGAGGCCACTAGGGAAGAGTTGTGGGTACTTTTTAAGTCGTAGGCTCGTAGCCTAGCTTGCTATCAATCCATGAGTGAGTACTGAGTAGGACCATCAATAAACAAATACAAGTTACATTATTGTCTTTGAAACTCAGACCCTTTACCTATGTAGTCTTGTCAACCTTTATTATTCGACCACCACCTCTCAATGATAGCTATTTATTTATTTTGGTAAATCCAATAGTAGCTATATGATTAGAGTATGTTCCTACAGTCATTTTACTATTGATGAACTTGATAACCAAGTGACCTCAATTTTACCGTTTATTCACTTAAACGGTTAAGATTAAACAAAGCTCAATGATGAGAGTATTTTCATACAAGCACTAGTTTGGTTGAAGTTGATTTGATGTAGGAGTAGCCATCTAGTTATAGCAATTATTGGTCTAACCTACTCACCTAACCCAAAATTAACTTGATTAACCTTGTAAAGTGGGATCCTAAGAAGTCATATAAGGAAGAGGTTAGGGGAATTATTTATTTATTTATTTTGGGGGGGGGGGGTGTGGGGGAGGGGCTAAGGGTAAGATGGAAAATGAGAAAATCACAGGATTACACATTAGCCCTATGTTAGGTTTATCCCACGCTACGTAGGCGGGAGGGAGAGGTTAGGAGTTAGAAAACTGATCTTTGTATGAAAAAAAAGGGTGATGGGTAAGGTTGTTTTAAAAATTGGGCAGGCTTAACTAAGTTATATTTTTTTAGCCTGGTCCTAGGTTTGGGCCATGCTTGGACCATCTCTAGCCCATTTCAATGTTAGTACCTATGAAGTCCATATTGTAATTTATTTGGTAACACTAACCATGGTTTTAATTGTTTTAAGTCTTGGTTAGATTTCTCAAATATTTACCACTGTCATCAATGGTATCAACTATAACTATCAAACAATAAATGAGTGTTTTTACATTTTTTTTTTGCTAAGAGTGTTTTTACTTTATCTAATGATGCCAGAGTAAACAAGAGCGTATGAAAAAAAAAAACAAAAACAAAAACAAAACATTAAAAAGAAAATTTAAAAAACAAAAACAAAACAACTTTTCCATTTGCCTCACATTGATGGAACCCCAAATCTTGGGTGGACATTTTTCGTGGATGACTAATCAGTTTAATACACAAGGGGTTATACTCCCAGGCTTGAGAAGACACAAATACACAATCCAATCACAGATTATAAATTTTGGGACCCAAAACCAAATTGGGCCCACATCAAGCCCAATCCAGATAATCCCACGAGACAACATTATAAATGGGCCAGGGTCATGTCTTGGATAAATCAAGGGGAACGGCTATTGCAACCCCCCATTCCTATAAGCCCACCCCCCATCCTTTAGGTTTTTAAGGTTTTGTGCAAAATATGAAAGGTTTTTATGAAAATCGGCCGTGATGTCCACTAGAAAACATCATTTTGAACAACTTTGTAGAAGAAAGTTTTTCCAAAATTTATCTTTTAGGTAGACTTTTTGGCAAAAAATGAAATAAACGCTATAAATGGTTAAAAAGTATATTTAAACGATAGATTTTGGAAAAACTTTCTTCTGCAAAGTTGTTCAAAATGATGTTTTCTAGTGGACATCACAGTCATTTTTCATAAAAACTTTTTATATTTTTGCACAAAACCTTAAAAACCTAAAGGATAGGGGGGTGGGCTTATAGGAATGGGGGGTTGCAATAGCCGTTCCCTAAATCAAGTGTAGTGCAGATGACAATAAATCCAAATCCAATACAAACTTGGTAAACATTAGTGGACCAGGGCCTAGGTTGGTGAGGCCAATCCCACCCCAATTAAATTAATGCAACGTGCATTGCAAGTATGATCCAAACCAAAAAAACAACGCGAACGTGATGGTTGTGTTTTCTAAAATGCCCTTGTCGTGCATCAATGGTATGATAGTCTAATGGCAATCTTTTCACTTGTACTATTTGAGTGGGTGATTGTAAATTTAAACTCACGAGTGATCATTGATACTCATTTGTTGAAATTAAAGAGGTTAGGGGCTAGATTGAGGGATTCGGATTTGGTGCAATTACTGCATGGTGCAGTAAACGTAGGATTGATGACAAGTGGCAAGGAGGAGAAATAAAGGGCTGTTAGGCATTGAGCGTCAAATGCATATCTCGAATTTCAGCTTTTCATTTCTCTTCCTTGCCATGTGTCATCGATCCTACGTTTACTGCACCAAATCCAAATCCCTAGATTGAGTCCTACTATTTGTTATCGAGTGCCTATTGGCCATTTTACCTCAGCATCTGATGTCTGTCTACACCAGAGTTTGGCCCAAGAGATCGAGGGGGCTTTGGGCTAGGCAGACATGCGGTTTGTTAGTTGGAAGTAGCCCATCAAGCTTAGACACAATCAAACAGAGTCACACAGAGAGTCTTAGAGACAGCCAAACAAAGATCAAGTCTGTTTTTTCTTTCTTTCTTTCTTTTTTTTTTTTTTTTTTTTTTTTCTTTGGAGAGACATAGAGAGATTTGGGCATTAGTAAGTAAAATACAAGAGGATATTCTGTAAGAAAAAAAGTAAAAAAGAAAAAGGAAAAATCGTACAAGACTGTACAAATTTTACGTAATAGATTATCTTATTATCATATTTATTGCCTTCAAAACTAATATTTTGACACCGAAATAAATAGGGGTAAAATAAATGAAAATGAACCATACACAATGGGGAATGAGACGAGTAATTTGAGTAAAATTTAGAATCGTCACCCTAAGGAACCTTCCTAAGAGATAATAATGCAAAGAATACTCACAACTTGATTTATAGAATCCACTAAGGAGATACAAAGCAAGAGAGAAAAAGGAAATCCTTATTTTCAAAAGCCAAAAGGATAAGATTCTATTCAACATTCATCTCTATCTTATGATTACAAAGCTTGGAACTTATATAAGCGTTGGCATGGAACAACCTTTCCATTCATAGGTAGAATTCTAAAGCCAAACAACATTTCCCAATTGACAATAGTACTTCCAAGTAAGAAGGGACAACAAAAGTAAAAAAAAAAAAAACAAAAAACCTTTGACTAAAACTTAAATACCAGCTAATCATAATATAAAGACTTCCAAGGACTTGAAAAGTAGGTTTTCTTTATAAGTTGTCAACAAGTTTTCTTTCAAATGATTTCTTACCATAACCCATTGCCCTCTATTTATTTATTTATTTTTTTTTGTGAATTCATCATCCCTCGACAATGTGAAAAAGACTTAGCTAGTGTTATTCATTCAATTTTTTTTTTTTTAATTTATAATTTTTTTTTTCTAATGGTGTAGCAAAAGTTACATCACCTTGTCACACCACCATGTGGATTTTTGCAATGGTTGAGCCAAAAAATTAGTCTCGGAGGGTTAAGACATTAACTCACTACAAAGGGGGGGTTTTTGCCTTTACAGTTCAGGGGTCAAGTGTAATTTATCTTAAGAAATTAGGGTTAATAAAACGATCAAATTTTTTGGAGCAAAATAATTTTTTTTTTTAAAGTTTAGATTTATAATTATTAAAAGATTAGAAGTAAAAAATAGAAAAAAAAAAAGAAAAAAGAAAAAAGAAAAAAGAAGAAGGGGTTTTCACTTCTAACTTATGTGGGAGTGTCAAATTTACAAAAAAAAAAGTTAAATTTTTGGTACCAAAATAAAATTTTTGAGAGGATTAAATTTGTAATTATAAAAAGCAACAATATACATAAAATTTTAAAAATAAAAATAAAAGGGGTCATTTGACTCCCCTTGCCACTCTATCCCTCCACCTTTCGGATTTTTGGGTGCTTTTTAGATTAGTGTTACATCCAGTGCTACATTCATCATTAGAAAAAGAAAAAAAAAAAAAAAGAGTATTTTCCAAAAGATTTAAGCATTTTTAAAGCAAAAAGTATGAAAACAAAAGACCAAAAAAGCCATTATCAAAGGGAATATCCAACCTTTGAACTCGATGAACAAACGGCTCTATACGTTGAATTCAAACTCAGAGTTGATGTGCTTAGGTGGCTTCTCTCAATTGGACCTCACCAAGAAAATTACCGACCGTGACCCCCAGTTTACCCGCAGCACGATCATCGGCACACCCGCACGTGTCCCCGGCGACCCCCACCGTACCCTCTCACACACGCACACACATACACACACACACACACACACGCACACATGCCTCTCACGCGACTACTGTACCTAGCCGGCACTTCGCCGCTTGTTTACACATCACCGTTTCACGCCCCCCTCTCTTTCAGTTCAAAAATCACTACCACCACCACACCCAGCCAATCAAATCCCGCTACGTCTCCTCCGGTACACCGCCGACGGTAATGGATGATACCAACGGAACACCGACGCCGTCAACTGCACCGTCACGTCCGTCGCACTCGTCGTTGCCCTTCCGCGAGGACTGCTGGAGCGAGGACGCCACCTCCACCCTCATCGAGGCCTGGGGCGACCGTTACGTCGAGCTCAACAGGGGAAACCTCCGTCAGAAGCACTGGCAAGAGGTCGCCGACGCCGTCAACGCCCGTCACGGCCACGTCAAGAAGGCCCGCCGTACCGACGTCCAGTGCAAGAACAGGATAGACACCTTGAAGAAGAAGTATAAGATCGAGAAGGCTAGGGTTTCTGAATCCAACGGCTCGTTTATAAGTCAGTGGCCGTTCTACGCTCGCCTCGATTCCCTGATCGGAAACTCCTTGCCAGCAAAAAAGCCCTCGCCGGTGCCTGCTCCGGCCTTACATCACCGGAAAACCCCCCCGGCGCTGCCCCTGTCGTCGCCGGTGCCGGTGGCTCCCCGATCCGCGACGGTGAAACGTCCGGCACCGGCGACGTTGCCGATAGCCGTCGATGACTCGTACTTCCGCAGAAATTTCTCGGCATTTGCGGCGGCAGCAGCGGCCGCGGAGGATTCGGAGTCGTCGAGGTCGAGGTCCAGTACGACGGGAAGCCGGAGGAGGGATGGGGACCAGGAGGGGGACAGGGAGGGGTGCAGGGAGTTGGCACAGGCGATAACGAGGTTTGGGGAGATATATGAGAGGCTGGAAGGGGCGAGACAGAGGCAGATGGTGGAGTTGGAGAAGCAGAGGATGCAGTTTGCTAAGGATTTGGAGGTGCAGAGGATGCAGCTATTTATGGATACACAGCTTCAGCTCGAAAAGATTAAGCGTGCAAAGCGATCGAATGGGGCTGGTGAGAGTATTATATGATCCCTCTGGTTTCGTATTTGTTTTGTGTTTGAAGATATACAATTGTGAACTCATTGTGTTGCAAGGATGTTGTGACTATGATGTACTGAATAGAAGGTTGTTTTATTTACACTCATTTTTTCATTGTATTGGTGGTTTCTTTCTTATGCAAAGAATGTGATTTGTGCAAGATTTCATCATGTTCCAATAATTTGTGCTTTTGTTATGTTATTGGGTGTTAGCTAATGGACTCTGTTTAAATATAATAACCCACATGTGAGGAGAGTATAAGGAAGCTTTTACTGGCAAAAGGGAAAGAGAGAACACAAAGCTAAATCGTTATATTTCCTTCTACGTGTACTAGTAGGTGATTAAATAAATTACATCATTGGGGTTAATAGCAATGGCAATTATAAGATTTTGCCAGGACTGGATTGTGGAGAAGATGAAGTAGGCCACATATGCATGGAGGCTTATTGATTTTTGAGGCATGATTATTGGGAATGTTTGATCATCAATTCTTCTTGCTCTTTTATGTGATGCTCGCTGTTGAACTATTTTAAGGCTGCAATGGCGTGTCAGGGTTTGATGTTGTCTTTCTCATACAGTTAGTACTTGGCATGAGGTCCAATAGATGACAGTTGCTATGGAGATGAATGATACCACTTTTTTCATAAAATGATTTTTTACTTTTATGGTTCTTGGGTATGGTGGATCTTTTCTAGTGCTGGGATTTGTCTAATCATTTGTTTTCACTTTGGACTTCTTGAATGTTGTATTACGATATTCAAATGGAATGCTTAAAATATTTGGTACAATAAGAAGCTGAACCAAATTTTATTTATTTCTGTCTATATAAAATATATATATCTATTATGTTATATTTTGGTAATTAGGATGCAGTTTTTGTTGTTGGAGATGAACTTTGAAGTAGTTGATTAGTTATTAAAGATTTTGATTTTTTCATTAAGATCTGCTGCTATTCCAGAGGTCATATTCATGTTTAGGTCTTTTTAAGTTATTATATTTATGACCAATTGAGTGGGACAGGTTTTTATTTTATTCGGAGTCATAATCATATGGAGGGTTAGCAAATCTTTGGAGTCCTTTCCCTAACAATTATTGGAATTTCAATTTTTCAAGAAACTTGAATGACTGAGGTTGATGAGCATTTTCTCTCATAGAAAGTGTCAATGATGTTTCTCTCTCCCTCTTATGAAGATAAGAGTTGTTGGTTCCGTGAATCTAATGGCAATTTTTGTTGTAAGTCTTTTTTCAAGTCTACCATTGTCAACAACTGTCTTGTGTCCCACCCTTTAGCTTTTAATTTCATTTGGAAGTCCAAGGTGCCCCCTAAAATTAAACTGTTAAAGGTCTTGCTTGGACTGTAGTCCATGGTAAGGTGAATACTTTTGACATACTTCAAAAGAGGAGACCTCGCAAAGCCCTTTCTCCCCATGTGTGTGATACATTGCTTTTATGGGAAATCGATTGATCACTTATTTCTTCATTGCCTGGTTGTTATGATGATTTGGTGTTGGCTTTTCCTTTTGGTGGGTGTTATGGGTTCCTTCAATATTTTTTTTTATCATCTGTTTTGGAAGCCGATTATTTAACTTTTGGTGGGAGAAGAGGTTGGGTTCTTTGGAATTGTGTGGTGATGTTTATTGTTTCGTGTATTGAGGCGAAAAAAATCATAGGATCCTTGAAGGAAGGTGTAGGAATCCTCGTACTCTTTGGGTTGATGCTGTTAGCTTGTCCTCTTTTGGGCTTCCATTTCAAAGGAGTTCCTTGGCATTCCTCTCCACTTTATTTGAGTGAATAGAAGGCTTCTTGTTCGTCTTTCCCCTTGAAAAACAAAAGCGTCAACTTTTGGAAGCCTCTTCCTATTGGTAAAAAATTAGGTTCCTTTTGATGGTTGTTCTTTAGGAAACCCAGGTACTATTGGTGTTGGGGATATTTTTAAAGACCATGATTGCAATGTAATTTATTATTTCCCATGCTCAATGGGGAAGGTTTTGCGATCAAGGTGGAGATTAATGCTCTGTTGATTGGTATAAGGTTATCTAGGAACTGTGGGTTGCATTATCTTGTGGTTGTGGGTGGTTCTTATATGATTATCTCTTGGATGAAAAATGGGTAAGAGGGAAGTTGGATGCATTGTTATGCAATGAGGGAGATTTTGGATAATGCTAGATCTATTGGCGTCTCCTTTCTTTAGACTCATTGATGGACTATTGGGGAGGCGGTTTTCTTAGCTAGAGGAGGGGCTGCCACTTTGGAAGTCTTCATGGAACATTTTTACCCCTGGGTCCCTGTGACGAGTTGTGGGCTCTAGTTATTTTTTGTTCCTTCTTATTTTTGTCGTTAGCCTCATGGCTTGTACAGGACTTCTTGTTCTTTTTTGTTTTTTGTTTTTTTTTTTCCTGTTTCGTTCTCATTGAAAAAATACATACTGTATTTGTTGCAACTATGAAAGAGAGAATCATATGGAGGGTTGAACAATGTTGTGTAAGCTTTTATGAGTACACGAAGGTTTCCCTTGCAACATTACCTTCTTCAGGTATGCAAAAGCAGCTATTTTGTTTTTGCTATTGTTTCTCTTCTTCTTGTGAAATTTTATTACATAGGAATGGTAAGAAAAAGATGTTGTATGGGTGAAAATTGCTACGTCTAGGAAGTTTGGATGTTATTCTGACCATTTTCTTTACTTTTTTGTTTGTTGGGGGTATCACAAATAGTATATGTCTTGGGGTGGCTTTCATGATGTTCTTTTGATCACTTGTTCATTCATTATGTTGAACATTTTGTTTACTTTTTGGTCTTTTTTTTTTTTTCCCCTTATCCTTATGAATTTTTGTCTTTCCAATATAAAAGTACATAATTGTGCCTCAACTAAGCCTTATCCCAGTCTATAAATCAAATTGCAATGTCTCAAAGCTAAATCAAATTGTAATGTCTCAAAACTATGCAACTTACTTTCTATTAAGAGCCCCCTCTCTTTTTCCTTGTTTTCCACAACCTTCCTTTAATTAGAATGTTTGAAGTAAGGATTAACGAGTATGAATTCTTTCGCTTGAACTTCCAATGGTAAGGTAATATTAGTTTTTACTTTTAACTGAGGCTGACATTTTTGTATTTGAACCTGGCCTCAATATTATGTTGAGTTCGCTTATCCCTTTTCTTTTCAATATACATAATTACTTCATCAAAAAAAAAAAAGAAAAAAAGAAAAAAGGAAAAAAAAAAAGGTTGAAGAATTGGGGCTTTGATGTGCACTTGACGAACTGGGTGTTTGCCTCTAAGGAGCCTGATCTTAAGTTCCTAACACCTCTCTTTATGAACTCAGTTTATGCATTTAGTTCTCTCTATGTTGTGTTCCCTTTGTGTCAATTCCAGAAATCTCTCCTAGTCCATAAGTTCTACCTGCTAGTTGTAATTTGTTTTATTCAAAATGTAGCTTTAGGTACATCAGAATGTAGTATCATCCCATGTCAAGCCACTGCTGTTTTTTCAATTGTAGAACACCCAATGGAATGGATGCTTATATACTTTTCAAGAACTTGCATGAAGACACTTACTGTCCAGATAATTACTTAATTCTTGAACATTTTGGAAAGAGGTCAAACTGATAGGTCAACTCTTTTGACTCAATGGTGTCTGTTTACCAATGTTCTGTCTTTTTTGGATGGAGTGGCAGTGAACTCATTGAATTATTTTGAATTAGTGTACAAGAATGACATTCCAGAATCTGTCTTTTTTTTTTTTTTTCTTTTTGATGAAGTACATTCTGGAATCCATCTTTTCATCTTCACCGTTAATTTTTTTTTTTTTTTTTTTTTTTTGGTTGTAGCAATGAAATCAATGGTCTGGATGGTTTGTAAAACAGACATCATTGGATTGGCCTTAAACATGAAAATCAACAATATTCTCAGCTACTACTTTGAATTTGTTATATTTAATGGTGTCATCATTGTCCTCTTTTGTGCTTTCCTTTGCTGCCACAACAATTTCGATCTTTGTTGCCACAATATCGATTTATTCACCCCCATGATGAGCTTGAATAGGATGAGCCAACTCTTGTCTAGGAAGCTGATGGGGCACTTCTTGCGAGTTTTGAGCAAGCTTGACTCCATGTGAAATCAAAGGGAGAATGGGCACAAGTGGTGATTGAGATATTAGAGCTGAAGTTGGATCATAGGAGGATTCCAACTCCTGATTAACAGTTCTTTTGATGTTTTTTTTTTTTTTTTTGGATAGTTGTTTCTTTCGATGTTAATTTTCTTCTAAACAAAGCCTATAAGCCCGAGTCCTTCACTCTTGGAACGGACCAGACCTTAAAAGAGGCATTGGGAGTGCTAAGGTGTGTGCCCCTACTTTTATTAGTCAGGGTTTTCTCCTTTCTTTCAAGCCGAACCTGCTAAGTGGATAGATATTAATAATTCTTTTATGCCTTGTGATGTATTCCAAATGCTTGATCTAAGATTGGGAGAACTCCCCCATCATGTAATTGGGCTTTTAAATAAAGTCCAATTATGCGTCTTTGGTTGCTTGACCAAGGAGATTTGCATTGCCATTTTCCCTTTTGCAAAATGGAAAATGGGTTTGAGAAGAAAGCTGGGTGGTTAGCAACTGGTTTGTATCTCAAGACGGCATCAGTATGCCTAATAAGGTACTATGCTTCGGCGGTTGAGCCATTACTATATGAATGAGACTTCATCCTTATCACAAGTGATACCTCGACTTCCTAAAATGCTCCTATAGTTCCGAGAAGAGTCCGACATTCATTTTTTCAATCATATTCATAGCTGAGTCTAATAAAAGAGGGACCAGCCTCATTGTGGTGATTAGAGGACACCTCTGATCTGGTGATCTAAGCCTTGCTTCTTCTGGTCGGCTTGTATTAGCCTGTGCTTTATTACAGGTAGTCATTCCCCCCGTTCCTTTAGTCTTTTCAACGGTACTTGAATCTTAAGTCGCGGTCATGTCTTCCACACCCCCCCCCCCCCCCCCCCCCCCCAAAGCCCCAGTATAGTGACCGGTTCCATGTTTCCCCCGAATTTCATCAGTTCCAAGCTCAAGTGCCTGCTCATCCATCTTCATTCCAAAGGCGAACATATCCATTGAGTGACTGTAACTGCTATGGTTTACAGTCAATAGTTCTTAACCAACCCTTTCTCGCCGAGCTTTATAAAGCTTTAAGAGAGAATAGGGAGTAAGGGGGGCCTTCGCTTCATTAGAAATTGGACCCGGACCTTCTTTCTTCTCCTGCGGAGCCCTGAAACCGGCGGCAGGTTAGTACAGCTACAGCTCTCCTGCTGATCTACGACCACCCTGCGCTAATTCAGGAGCTTCTTCTTTAGTCTAGGATTCTAAATAATAAATAAATCAAAAGAAGCGGCTGGGTGATAACAAGAAGCGTTTGTCGTCCGGCGGCCGGTAGCTCTACTTAGCGAAGAAGCGCTTGCTGCCTCTTCTTCATGAATAAGATGTGCAGGTAGCCTGGGAGAAGAGAAGCATCTAGAATAACAATTGCAATAGTATCTAGGTGTTTTGTAACGAGGCTATTGATGGCCAGAGAGATTCCATCCTATAATTGAACTCATCCAAACTCTTCTTAGTGCAATCAAAACCTTGAGACAAGGTTTCAAATTTAGATGAAAGTTTAGCATTTGTAACCATGGTGGTTGAAAAATGAATAAAGAAAAAAATATTTAGGTTAGGAAAGAGAGGATCTTTTGCTCTAATACTAAACTGATGTAGAATTAGGGGTTAGGGTGGTGGTATAAAGGATGAACGAGGGAGGATAAGAGAGGGGTTTAGGGGAAAAGGTAGGAGTTTTAGGTGCTGTTTTGATCATTCATTGCTTGATTTGATTGTTTAAACAATTTAGTTTGAATATATCTTTAATATATTTTGCTAAGTTGGTTGATCAAATTATTTGTTTATTCTAGTTAATTAACTGTATGGATTTTGATAATGTTATTTTGTAACACGTGATTGGACTTTGTTTAATTGAATTGGGTTGAATAGGCCTATATTAATTGCTGGTGTTATCTGGTAATATTATTTAAATTTTAATGGGACACATTCACCCCCCTATAGGTAATCAATCTATAACCCTCAAATTTTGAAAGAGATTGAACATAGTTATTAAACCCGAACCGGACATCGACTTGGATGAGAGGTGGGGTCACTGGTCGGACCGGTGTGATAATTAAAAATTAATAAAAATTTAATTTAATTATGAAAAATGAAATTTTATTTTTAAAAAAAGAAAAATAAAATGTTTATACAAAATTCTTACTAATTTTATATTAGGGAAAATTAGTGAGAAGTCCACTTTTTAGAACTTATAAAGGTATAAGTCCAAGGCTAAATCTTATGCAGCCATAAGTTCCCTTTTAAATGAAACTGGTTGTATTTTTATGAGAGTCTTAGCTGCATAAAGTCAATTATACCCTTAAGTTGTTATTTTTTGTTTTCAAACTTTAAAATAGCATAACTTTTAATTTATATATTGGTTTTCAATAAAATTTATATTTTTGAAATCTATTCATTGAGACATTCAAAACAAAATCCATGTTAGATATGAAATTATGTTTATAAAAAAAACAGTTACATTGAATACATGTAACTGTTACAAACAGTTACATATAACTGTTTAACAAAACTTGAAATTAAAATATTTTTAATAGAGTTTAAATTTAAATTATTGTTTTGTGAGTATATTTAGTTGTTAATTCTGAATAAAACAATTACTTTTGGTATTAGTAGCAAAAGATTTTGTAGATTTGACAAAAGATAATGTTTTCTAAAACCATTACATGTAGTTGTTTTTAAACAGTTACATGTAACTGTTTCAAAATTCATGACTAAAGAAAAGAAAATTAGGAGGAATTGATATGAAACACCCACACTTCCTAAATGTAACTTATTGAACCAATAAATTTTATGTGTTTGAACTAGAAATAGTTAAATTCAAATGTTTTGTAACTTAATTTAAGTTTTTATAACTAAAAAATGAAACTGATTTCAAAACAGTGACATCGGTTCAACTGTTTTGAAATGGGTTCAGCTGCCTACATAGAAAGAAAATTTCTCAGTAATTTTTTTTTTGTTTAATCACAAACTGAATTAATAAGGAGATAACATTGCTTGTTATGGTGGGCCATAGAAGAAGAAACCAACTTTATTTGAGCTTCTCTACACATCTTTTTTTTAAAGTCTTGGTTTTCAAAGGAAGGAAATAATGTTTCACTTCGTAGGAGTCAATCCCCATCTTCATATTGGTTTCCAGCCATTTAGCCATTTATGTAGTCTGTAGAGTGTTGGGAGACAATAGTATAGATTTAATTTAGTTAATTGACTATTCTCTCAGAGTCTACTCAGACTTGTTAAATCTACCTAAACTTATGCTCGAATATACCCAGACTCATAATTTTAGACTACCATTGCTTCTTATGTTTGACCCAACCCTCATAACCTCAATCATGGTGATCGACTAAGACCCCACTACCTTCCCCTTTATGGTTGTGCTACCTTCCCCTTTATGGTTGTGCCTAGTATGGCCATGGGTCAAGCTTTGACCTCCATTAATGGAGGACTTGCTCCAGTGGCAGAAGTAAGTTTTTTTCCTTAGGGCTGGGTTCGTGGATTTGTGTAGATTTCATGGATTTGTGATGTCTGCAGCGGTGAAGCTTGTTTATCAATGGCGAGATGTGGGTAACAATGGCAAAGTGAGGAGTGAAATAAGATATGAGAGGGAGAAGTGTGGAGTTAAAGGCAACGTCATGTGAAACAGTGGAGAAAAAGTTCATGGTGCAAGGGTGGTTTGGTCTGAAAAAATATAAGGTGAACCTTTGACTTTACAAGATTTTATCTTGAACTTATGGTTGCACAAGTCTAATTTTATAGACTTGTGGCCAAAGTCCCCTTTATATTATTTTAAATATATTTGCAACCATTTAATATTTACTGTATATTATTTTGAATATAGTGGACTATAATAATTGGTGACTTGGTGTAAATGTGTAAGCACTGACACTATTAAATAAAATAAGTTTTTCACTTTATAACAAGTCAGCATGTTGACTTTGTGGTAGAGATGGGGCAAGGTTTGCTCATGTTCCACGTTCAATTCCCAACACGCACACACCTTTGGTGGTTTTTAATATAATAGCACAAAACTGTGTGTGGTGCCCTATGTTGAAGTAAAGAGATGGTCCAACCAGATTGGTTTAGTACTGGTTCAGTCCAAACCCAGCGGTTTGAATGGGTTTGTCCGGTTTTATCCGGTTTGAGTGCAGAAATGATCCAATCAATAAACTGAACTGACCCAAGCCCCGGGTCACCGATTCACCGATCCAACCGGTCAGTCTGGTCTGGGTTTAATAACTATAGTCTTGAATGGAAAATGTTATTTTCAAATCCAATATAAGGATTTAAGAGAGAAAAATGAATGGACAAAATGGAGGAAAAAATGTTCAAGACCAGCCCACCACACCACCATATTTCCATTTTCAACACCCTATCTAGCTATCTTTGGCATTGCTCCCACCATGACACCATGAACATAATCACCTTTGGCATCATTCTATTGCCATTGCTTCCACGGCTATTATATTGCCACCATTTCCAATGATTTTTCATTTCCACCATCACCATCACAACTTTCATCGCCACCACCACCACCACCACCACGACCCCGACCACGACCACGACCACTTCCAACAACTCCTACCCACCATCAACATCATCACCAACACTCTCCACCACCATTGGTAAGTAGACAATACCACTACCTACAGGTAACTCTGCGAAGCAACCACCTTATTATCTTTTGGTGTTTTATTAGTAGCTCTACCACTCCATCCACTGATTTTCGACCCTTTAAATACCCCATCTACATAACCATATGTGCCACCATTTCCATCTCCACCTTTGTCATCATGTGATGCCATTGCCACCATGCCTCCAATCTCTCCTTTATCGGCATCACAACCACAACAATGGTCATCACTACCCCTACCTGCCTAGTGGTGCTACCATTGCCACCTTAAAGCCATCAAGTTGTCACATTTTACACTCTTATATAGCCTCTTGCTACCATTGCCCTCACCACTCCTACCACCACTTTTGATCGCCACTTTTAATAGCCTATCACTACCACCATCAAAGCTACCACTGGGTTGTCATTTTCAACATACCCATAATTATCACCACCACTACTGCCACCATCATTGTTTCACCACCGCATCTCCAATTTCAATATTATATTTAATATGAAAATTCAACTTCAATTCCGTGGATGATTGAATTTTAAGGACTCATCCAAATTTAGTAAAAGAACAAAGTCTTGTCCAGAAGACCAAATTGGATCCCACATCTCCATTGGTAAATATTTTAATTCTTCGAATTGGAAATCTAGTGGCTAAGTCAAATTCATTGAATGAAGTGCACCCGCCGGTCCCGCCCCAATGTTGGCTTATCTGATCTCATCCATATTCCGATCAAAGAATGAAGTGCACAGATAATGACATCTTATTTTTTTCCGATCGTGATGATCTTGCAGTTGAATAACCTTACATATTTCTTATACACTCTGGAGGAAAAACTTCTTCCACCAAATAGTTGGGGATTTTTTAAACTAAGTTTTTGGATTAAATTGCTTTTACCATGTTGACTTCGTCATTTCATTAAGGGGATAAAATGTTGGCTCTTGACTTGATTGGTATATCATTTTGAGTCAAGATAAAACATATATTTTATTGTGAATTTCAGGGTTTTATAGGGCCAAACCTTACATGGGCAATTTGGCATAAGCGTTAATTGAAAACAAAGAACACACAATAAGGTAAAACAAATAATCCTCAATTCGTTTGAAGTGAAAGAGTATTGTCATTTCATTGGAATTTTATTGAATGAAGATTATAAAAGGCATTTGGATTGAGAAGCATAAGAATTGATGATTTGGCTTGAGATTTTGACAATTTCTTAAGATCTTGGAGTGTAGGGTCAAGAAAGCATAAGCAATTGGTGTCAGAACATGAGTCTAATATGGCAGGTGGAGAACTTCAAATAAATTATTTAAATGATATATATTAAATGGTCCTATGATTTTTTATTCTAGATTGCAATTTAAGGAGATCAAGGTACCATATGGTTCAAGTGTGTCCAACACAGTTTCTCAAAGTGGGAGTGGTGTGAAAGTGGGTTCAAAGGTGTGAGCAAAAGCACTTGCCTAGGGGAGGTTCAAACGTTTGGGGCGTTACATGATAGTTCTTTTCTTTGTATTTGAGTAGGAAAGCAATTAGTAATGTATCCATTAGATCTTTTAGTGGTAACTTTTGCTGTTTGATTGCTTTTCATTTCTTTTGGGTGGGTCTGTCATAAACAGCTTCATAGATGGAGATATTTGAGTTTCAATATCACTTAAATTGTCTCAAGTTTGTTCAAAGTTTAGTCAGGATTAAGGACGGAGCTATATATAGGCCAAAGGGGGCCATGGCCCCCCAACCCCAAAATTTGTTTGTAAGATGTATATATGAATACATAACTATTTACGTATAAAATTTGGCCTGAAAATTATATTTGGTCCCCCTCCCAAAAACAAGTCCTTTACTAGTTTTATTTTCATATTAATTTAATGTCGAATCTTATTATAGTTCTCATTTTTGAATGCTTTGAATTTTTTTCGTTCATACTTTGGCCCCCTTTAAGATGAAATCCTGGTTCTGTCCTTGGTTAGGATAGATTCGTGGTTTCATTACAAGAGAAGTATGCATCTTATGAGTTTTTGAGTAGGAAGTATAATATTGGCATGTCTCTTGATATAGTAGATTCTTGCAACTAAGCTTTTGTGCATGAGATCTTTGGGTAACCATGTTATTTTTTTGTACGAAGTGTTAGGTTTTATATAATTTACATAGTCTAATGCAAGCTCATGTTTGCTCTGGATATATATTGTTTAACATTTAACTCAATAAATATTTAACGAAGGGTAAAATCGTCAAATAAATTTTATGTTACCCTAACCCTAATATCTATTAAGCAATTTCTCAACTTTCAGATATCACTTTTCATTTATAAACACCCCCCATGAAAGTTGAGATAGGGATTCAAACCTTCATACTTAATGCTTAGTTTGTTTAGTGATTTGAAGAAGAAAACTTGCCCTTGAAATGATTTGTATATTATTAATTTATTATATATGATCTGCTTCTTTCTCTAACTTATGGTTTGGTTTTGATCTTTGGTTGCTACTTCATTTCACTTGGTTATATATATTCCTTGTTTGCTTCAAGGACTCTAGAAGGTAAGATGGGCGATACTCTAAGTTGGCGTTGGCTAATTCATACCCTTAACTAATCCCATCCTCCTGCCCCTCCTGATATCCAAAGTGGCAAGAAGGATAGATTTATCTTCTCGGAGCTTTACTGCTTCATCAATTGCTTTCTTTAAGGCGTCCTGCCTTTCCTATCCTTGGAGGTACTATACCCCTTAAACGGTCAAATAAACCGATTGTTGAAGAAAAGGAAGCATATTAAAAGCAATTCCTAAATATTTATCATCAAAATAGAAAGGAATTTTTAAAGAACCACCTTCACGGTACTAGATAGACCCTCTCTAGTCAATTCTTGAAGGTCCATAAAAATAAACTCAGTAGCATCGTCATAGCTCCATAAGCAACTTTTTTTTTTTCCCCTTAATCCAGATGGAGAGGTTGATCTCTTCAACCTAATGCTAGAATATCTTGCTTGTGGCCTCCGCGGGGCTACTAGTTATAGTAGTTTGTACCTAGACGGCTAGACCTCCTTGCAATGGTGGTAGGGGTTATTTCCGAGGAGTTGGCAACCTCGAGCTTGCACGATAACACGGGGAGATGAATCAGAAACAACGGCAATCTGAGAGGAATTAACAGGTGCCTAGCAGGTGGAGCCAAAAGATGGGAACCTTGTACCACATGATGACCTCTGACAGGATCCCCGCGTGACTCCTAGAAAGCGGAGGAAGAGGCCATTCAAAAGAACCTATATACAAAGTATTCATGAATTGCGTGGTGGTAGAAGTAATGAGGAAGAAAATGATGGCACAAATAGGAAGGAAGGCCTTACTAGAATCTCCTTTCTCATGAAGAACATTGAACACCTCTCTTTGGTGGAGCATAACCCAAACTCAATTCCTTTTTAATACTAGAAGAATCAAGTTCCACAGTTTATCTAGGGAAGGAAGGACTACGAGTAAGAAAAAATTTAAACGGCAGGTGGCAATAAGTAAGCATTCCCAGTCGAATTATGTTTGGTGGTAAAAATGTGTAGAAACTCTTTACTGCCAAAAGCAATACCCAAAAAATGGTTTATCTCTTCAAAAACGGTAATATAGATCGGAAGAAATTGGGATTCAATTGTCTTAGAGCCAAACGAACTTGGTGGAGAACCGTATGGGCTAACAGACTTGAAAGAATCACCGCCCGACTTCAAAGAAAGATGTATAGTAGAACAATTCCATAGTATCTAGTCTCAGTTGGACTTCACAATCTTCCTTGGGAACTAGATGATTGCCAACATTTTTGAGAAGATGAAACTCTTGTAAGCGGGTGGTAACCTCTCTTAAGGAAATTTCCATGAACTTTGAATGAGAAAAAGAATTAGTAGGGAGTGAAGGCAAAGTGGCTCAACAATAGAGATGATGACCCATAGTTAATGGCGAAATCAGCCATATTTGTTTGTCAACTGAAGGAATATCTTCCCATGCCCCTTCCCACAACTGGTTGTTGGAAGAATGGAAAAATGGGGGGCATCTGTCGAGGGTAAAAATACCGCAATCATATGAGTGAGTCAAGTGTAAAAGGTTAATCAAAGCAAGAGGGCAAAAGCGAAAAAAGAATTAAGAGATTGTGACTGATTTGACCGAACGGGGCCCACACAACTGCATCTTTGACACATGCCACATATACTGATGTGCCAATAGAGTTAGAAGGACTCAATCCTCCTGAGAGGATTGGGAAGATCCACAAAAGTTGAACAATTTGTGATGAACTACTCCCTCCACTTTTAGATTGACATTATATTAACTCCATCAGTTCTTCCCTTTTCAAATATACTTAAAAAGAACAGAATGGGAATTTTCAACAGCAGCCTACTAATGAGACGTGCTTTAACTTTTTTAATACTTAAAAGATCTTTGACCTTGTCATATTCCAATTAAAAATAAGCCAAAAGATTAGACCAGATCTTTGTGGCTATTAGCTATTAACTGTGGAGCATTGAATAGGCAGGTCTGTACTCTTCAAGAGATATTCTGCATATCTGACATCTTTTAAAGAGCAATGAGGCCTTGATATTATTCTTTTAGATTTGTTTGTTTGTTTGTTTGCCCTTTTTTTTTTTTTTTTTTTGGGTGGTTTGTATTTTCCTAGGATTTTCATTGTTAATGTTTTGCTACCAAAATATTCGTGGTGCCATTGGGAAGGGAAGTTCTGAACAATTAGATCTCTTTGCTGAAAAAATATTGATGCTGATTGTTACGAAATAGTGGAAGTAAATCTTCTGGATGTGTAGCTTTAGTTGCCGTGCTGACTGGTGCAGAATGTTGGTAACTGGTAAGTCAAGAAACAATATCTATGAGAAGAGTATAGCTGAAATGAGGATGTATGTATTGGCAAAGGATAGAACAGTGGTTTAATTCTTTTATGGGAATTTGAGGTACCATCCATTTGCCACATAATGCTTGGAAGCTTATTTATTATTTTACTTTTATTATTTATTTATTTATTTTTGGGTGAGGGGGATTGGCTTATGGGCAACAAAGGCCAATAAATGCATAAAGTGGTGATATATTTCACCTTGAATGTGCTACAATGACACGGGAAGGCTGAAGAGGATTTCGGTGCTGGTTGTGAAAATGTGGCCCTATATAGAGTGAAATGGTGAAAAAGGAATCATGTACTGACCTGAAATACAATTGGACAAGTCTTCAACTAATTGAGGTTTTCATTTTTTTTCCTTTTTCAGAATAGAAACCTGCAGGGTTGAGAATCCCTGGTTTAATCTAGATATAGCTCACGCAACACTTTTGTTGGAGTTCTTCAATTATCTATTCACTTTCAGGATGACTTCACATTGGTTCAGAAAGAAGTTCATCATTTACCTGTATTTCCTTGTTCTCTTTTGTATAGAAATCTAAACCTGTACCCGAGTGAAGTAAAATGAAGTGACAGATGGTTATGTAAGTTTTGGATTATGGTTAATAGGTTGCTTCAGACTATGGTTTCTTTAAAATTTTGATGTACTTTTTCCCAAATCAGAACCTCATCCCTTAATTTTTGTTGTGCTGTGGGTATATGATAAAGTTCCAAGAAGCTAAAACTTATAAATAGCATTGTATAGTGTTTTTTTTTTTAGCCGACCTAACTGGAGCTATAAGAACTCCTAATGATTGTTTGAAGAGTAGGTTAATACACCTCCTATGCTAATATTGCTAGAGCGAACAAAATTTATAATTAATTGAATGTTGTATCAGAGATTGATTGTATTGTATTTGCAGTTGGTGCTTGACGTCATGTTTTGGTTGCGTTATTGCTCTAACTGTCTACAATACAAGCTCATAAAGTCTTACTTTTTTTAATGTTGCAGACAGTTACTCATAGCTGGTGATGTTGAATTCCCTACAGCGGTTTCTATTTGAATGGTATAGGTAGGTTCAGTTTTAGTCTTATGAACATATGGTTCAGCAAATTCCAGGGAGCAGGATCTTGGTGAAGGTACCTGGCAGAGTGAAGCTGAGACACAGATTTAGTAGTATCCGTAATACGTCCTTGCTTGTGAAGTTATTTTTGTTTCCTTTTGGCTTTTGGGAAATATTAGAATGTTGTGGACACACATAGGATTGTCAACATCTTACTAAATTATATTCTTACTGTTTCATCTTTCATGGTTCTAGCTTCTATAGCTCGTTAACATTATCAGCTCTATATGTTTTACGATGTTTTGCGATCTACTCTCTTTGCCTCGTTGCCCAAATTCTGAACTCATAACTTGAATGAATTTATCAATGATACTTTTTCCAGGATTGCTAAATACTAGTATGGGACCCTTCTGTAGCATTTTTTTTATTTTTATGTTCCTATCACTATAATGCATGATAAATCCACTGTCCACATTCCCACTTTTCGGTGAAATTTATTTATTAATTTATTAATTTATATTTATTATTATTATTATTTTTTTTGCATCACTTTCAAATTGTGCAATTGTATATATTTCACTTATTGCCTTCCATTTCTACTATCACTCCTAAGCTGTCTTGATAATAGGTTGGATGAACTAATGGCTCAGATTCTCTCATCAATCAAAGGCCTTAAAAGGAGAACTGATAGGCACGATACCCTGGACAGTAGATTACTGGTGTTTTAGAGGTAACAATGTTGTGGATGCTTTGGACGTGTTTGATATTAGGGAAGTGCCTCTGGAGAAAGGCAATGTCGGCATTGTGTTCGCTGCAAAAGGAAATTTATTCCTTTTTATTACGGAGTAACAATATCTCCAATATTTTACTAAATGATTGGAAAGTGTTTTCCAATTTTTTTTTTTTTTCTTTTTTTTTCCCCCTCGGTTTACATTGGAGGAATTCAAATCCTAAACCTCTCATACCCCATCCGACGCCGTCCCTGGTGGAGACTGGTGAAAGCGGTTTCCTTGTTGATATCTCACTGAGAATTTCCAGGAAATGGGCTCTGGCTGATGCACGGAGGGCGTGCAGAACTTGTTTGATAACGTTTCTTATTATTATTTTTTTAAATATGCTCAACAACTTATTCTGAGTATTATATTTTGTGAAATCCATCATTTGATTACTTACTCTTTCTATATAGGTCATACTTGCTAAATATTTAATCAAGAGGTTAAAAGATATTTCATCTATAAATACGGGATTTTTTATTTATCAGAAATGATGATTTACAGATGAGATAGCTATTGGTATCTAATTAATGTGTTTGGTGTGCATGACAGTTTTTTATTTTTATTTTATATATTTTATAAAATAAAAATAATTACTCTACTTTTAACAAACATATTAAATAGTTTAATGGGAATATAAGATTGTTTCCTATTTTAAAATAGGAAAATGGTACGGCTGGCGTTATTGCCAGAGAAGAAAACGCTGCATCCATGGCCCTTTCAGCTTTTATATGACGAAGGGACCAAATTAACCTTTTGAAGTTCACGGGTAGGTCTTTATAGCCAAAAAAAAAAAAAAAAAAAAAAAAAAAAAAAAAATGTTCATGGTCAAATCTGATTCATCTTCGAAGTATTTTTTTCATGTTCTTCCCATATCCCATGCCACTTCGTCTTCATCGAACTACCTTGACGAGATCAGCCAGATGAAAGACGTTATGATCAAATAAGCATTTCCAGATGTGTACGGATCTGACTTTTAATATGATTTGAGTTTTTGAAAGGGGAAAATTTAAAGAAAAATATCCAAGAGTTACCGTGGGAAGTCTTGTAATTTCGGTTGATGGTGAAGTGCAAGAGAGAAAGCTGCAGAGCAAGATTCAAGAAGACGGGCCAGATTAAAGAACAATTGAACCAAGGTTTTTGCTTGGCCATGGCCAGACCTTAATGGCCAGAATCCATGGAGAGACCTCCTTCTCCACTTTCTGGAAGTGGGATCCCAACAATGAGTTAGTACCAGATTTGATATCTGAGATAAGCACTTCAATACGCAATAGTCCATGAGGTTGAGATCTTAGAAGAGGAATTAATTTCATAAACAACTGCAAAAGCTTTCCCTCAAAGTGGAGATGATGTCGATTAGAAAGGGGAAATGTTGGAGAAGATGATGGTGTTTTTTCGCCACTTTGAAAAAATATATATATATATTGAAAGGGCAATTTGGTCCATTTAATATACAAAAATTGAAAAAGCCATGGATGGAGTGTTTTCTTTTCTGGCAAAAGCACCAGCGAAATGGTACAGATAATATATAATGGACAAGAAGAAGCTCCTTTCCGATAAATGAATGGTCTAAAGAAAGATCATTCATATCTTATGGGACCCATATATTAAATCATGTGAAACTCCCATAAAATGATTGATCTACATATTGTTGGACCATCCTCATCAAAAAAGAGCTTTTATAAGTTCACCCACTTTTCTTACCAATTAAGGTGGCAATGATAAATTAGAAATTATTGTACAAACTTGACCTTTTATATTTTGAACCTAAAGAACATTTGTGAAATAAAAACAACTTAAGTAAATTTATTCAATATTTCAGTATATATACCCAGCATCACATACTCTTTGAAATACTATCATTTTTTTTTTTGAAATACTATTCTTACTACACAATAAAACTTTGTCTTTCCTTAGCATGTCATTTTTTTTTTCAATTGCTTAACCTTATGTTTGTGTGTCAACAAGGGCAATGCTACCTTTAGACAAGGGGCCACGGCCCTTACAAATTATTGAGATAATTTGATACTTGATCTAATATAATTCAATTTTATTAAAACATGGTACATGTAACAACCTTAATTGGTGGAATATGTTGGAACAATTCTACAATAAACAATATTGGTGATAACATAAATCTGCATAATGATTTATAGAACAATATAAATATAATTTATGCAATCAATAATCCAAATACAAAGAATATGAACAGGACAAAAACAAATATAAACTATTAAATTAGACAAAATCAAATAGTAGAAAAAGAGAAAAATAGCCTGGAGTTGTAAAGAGGCACGTAGTCGCTGTCCTAAAGTCGTATACGCCTCCCCACGTGCGGGTATTGGCGGTCGCATACGGCTCCAAGATACAACCCTATTCCTCACAGGCTGTCTGATCTGTAGCGCACGCCTACAGCAGACGGGGTGCCAAGAATGTATCGAATCGCCCAAAACATATAATAGAAAAATGGTGAAGAAAGAGCAAAGAGAGTTTGATATAAAGAAGAAACAGATATATGTAGAGAGAAGAGTCTGTGTGTATATCTGTAATGGATGGAACGTTCTGGTTAAATAGGCCCTAGAAACCTTACAGAACGTTCCTCCATTAAAGTATATTACCGTTGGGTAATACTACCTAAATACAAGAATGGTAACTGTTGGCTCTTAAATAAGGTAATAAACCAATGAAATAAATTACTAAAACTGTTAAGAATATTTCAGCCAATAAAGGCAAAATATAAAGCAAATAAGTTTTGAAGCTTTCCTATTAAAACACATAAAATTTAACAATCCCCCACAAGATTCAAAACTTAAAAAAATATATAGATAAAATATTTGGGCAATTATATACTATGCAATGGGTCTAGGAGTCTTCCGGACTTGAGCCTACACTTAGTGTTGACAATTTCCTTCTGAAGGAATCATAGTGAACTAGGTCTTGAACTAGACCCCTTTGGCCAGAATTCAACTGTCACACACACAGTATTGATACATATACTTGGTGCGGGTTAGTACTATTAAATGCCATGTGCTCGATCTTGATTCTCATGAGAGTTTTTAGAGAATAGCCCTATTCTCATAGTCGCGGCCTCACGACAACTCTCACTTAGGTGAGTCCTCCAAGGGTACATGTGACAAGTACCTCGCGGAAGAATGTCCGCCTCGGGCTCATTCAGGATATAATCCTTCCTAAACGTCACATGTCATCAGCACTATGCCATAGGAATGGGGTAGGATAGTTTTATGCACGTGTCTGCTCATAAAGAGTGCTGGAATTTGAGTCACGCAGTACGGATTGTTTTTACCACATTGAACCTTTTCCTTGGGATCTCCAATCATAAAGGTTGGGTTACCTCCCTAGGTGATTCCCTGTGGGCTTAACCCCATTCCCCTCGACAAATCTAGGACTATATTTCCTAGATATCATTTTATGAACCACATTGTGCGTCTCACAATTATATTGGCATCATATTTTTGTCTCTTGCATCACATAAAGCTTTACAAGCACATTAGTCAAATTTAAACAAAATAAATATGCCAATATTGCCAACATAGTGAACCCCCACAATTATGAATATTTATACTTTAATGAGTTCACAAATAACACAAATTGAAAGCCAATATAATCTCTAATAACCATCTCATGACCAATGTATGTTTCTATCTCAAAACACATTATAAGCATGATAGCATACTAATTCTATGACTCATTAAATAAATAGAATATACATCGTCAATATCATACAATTTTCCATGAAAACTATCCACATAAATTATAAGATAATGTAGTTATCCAATTGATAATATATTGCTTCAAATAAAATTACTATTTTATTTCCATGTCCATACTCTTCATATGAAATTTAATAATTAAAATAGCATAAATCAGAATAGGAGCAATTTGTATCACCAATCGTGAACTCCACACTAAAATAATTTTATAATATGCTACAATGAATTTTTATTCAAATTTTAAACCCCCACATTTGAATAATTTATTTTGATTTTATGCAGTCATTCACAAAGTCATTTTTCCATATCAAAACATGTGATTGCATTTGAAGAGCATAAACTTTATAAACAAAGAATAACAATGACAATTAAACTAATAAACCTTATTTTGGACAAAATATTTGAAAACACAAGTTCCAATTAATTTTCATTATATCTCGTCTGGCTCAATTTTAAAAATAAAAATTTTGTATACAAAAAATAATTCACTAAATTATTTATCACTTGTATCACAAAATTTAAATTTCTTTATACTATGAAATCTTAAGAAGTTCTAATATGGATTTATCTAAAAATCACTCAAATATATATAGTCAGAAAACACATGGAGCTATGTCACAGTTCCAATTAGTGAAGTGATCATGATTCAAGGATAATAATTTTCCAGTTGAGATAAACAATAATTAATTGAAGTAACAAGGTAGTGGTTTGAAGAGACCACACCATATACAAAGGCAATAATCTAAAGGTTAAACCTCATGAGTCTGCTCACAATATTGATTATTGCATAGCTTAATTCTAGGCAATAAAATAAAATTCAATAAATAGAATGACTGAACACCTTGAGCCTAATTATGGAAATGCACGTCAAAATAATTTGTGGACATCAAAGTTTCATATGCCAAACAAAATTATACGTAATGTATGTTGGATAATAGAAAATATCTTATATATACGCACCTCTTTTATTGAATTTTAAAAAATGGAACACATACTAGAATTCCTTCCATCCTCGTGAATGATCTCCATTTTCCTGAATTTTCCTCCAAGCACTAGGCAACAACAATACATTATATAGGGTCAAGACTCCTTGACTAAACCAATGTCTCTTCACCTCTAAATTTGAAAGATCTCATTATCAATTTCTCTGAATCACGGAGGTTCACTTTTTGTTGCCTCCTTGGAGATAAACCTCAAATTGTCTATCCAAATACGTTGGATGGGAGAACATGGAAAGCAATCAATAGTAGTACACTTCATTCTACATGAATGGAATAACGTGGGACCCTTAGTTAGATGATTGTAATCCAACTTGAAGAACCGCACATACCAAAAGAAAACTAAATAATTTACTTCGAAACACGTTCGCAACCGGTGTAACCCCGTACTAATCAAAACTTATAAAAACTCTCTTGACAATTCTTCTTAGAGGAAAGTAAAAATGTAATGTTCATTAAGGTGTTGGCACAAGACTGCCACTATAGGCATTTAAATCCTCACAAACAAGATGGCAAATAGATCATAGCAACTAAGAATTATAAAAATATAAATATGGTACACAATCAATCTGCACTATAGCATACAAAGAAATTATGCAATGCTCCAAAAAATTATCTGACCTTATCTTAACAATACGCAAATAAAGAATCACATACCTGGATCTAGTTATGAAAAGTGATCATACGTACATTTTCCAACAAATTTCAGAATATAAAATACCAACCAAAATTTTCTCTCATGAATTCTACATGGACACGTTAGAGACTCTGATTGATCAATTCTACGAACCAAAGATGTTTTCCATTCTTTTGCATCCGTTGCATATTCTAAGCCAACCATGCGATGGATTGAAACTTGAGTCGGTGATAAAAAGAAGAATCAAATGACCCATGTTATCTTGATATCATCATATCAAACATAAAGAAGTAAAATAATTAATTTAAGAGAATGATTTAATTTTATTGGATAATAAACATTACAATCCATATTAAAATTAAACTTCGAATCCGTGTTCCTTGTGAAAGTCTAAAACATGGCTAGACCAAAGCCACTAATAGCTTGGAATGGTTCAAAACATTTTAAAAATTAATCACAAAGTTTAACAGGTCCAACTAACTATGATATGAAAACTTTTAAAGAAAAAATGGGTACATAATATATGCAATATAAAATAAAGATTTGACCCTACCCTAAGTAAAAATAGAAGCATTTAGATATAATTAAAATAGAAATTGTATAGAATGTAATATTGTGGGATTCTGTAAAGTGTAAATCCGGCCATCAACCTTGTATCATCATGTGATATCTGGCATCACACATTAGTTAAATAATTATAACAGAGAAGCATATATGACCCGCCTCCAAAACAAAGTAATTGAGAAATATATATATGTGTATCTATATATATATATATATATATATATATATATATATATATATATATAAACTATTGGTGGACCTATTAAACATGCTATGATGTGTAACTATTATTAACCATAAATTTGGAAGAATTAATCCAAATTAAATAAACGACATGTAAATGATCCAAAACATAAACTCGATATAATTTTGTACTCAGAAATTCAAGATAGAGTTGCATATCACTAACCTCGTACGGGTAAATATGAACTATTACGGGTAATACTTTGACAATAAACTCGATATAATTTTGTACTCAGAAATTCAAGATAGAGTTGCATAACATTAACCTCGTACGGGTAAATATGAACTATTACGAGTAATACTTTGACAATACTCAAACTTACAAAGTGCTGCACCGCTTTTGAAAAACAAAGGTTAGCCCTACATCCATATTTATGTAAAGCCGAGAACACTAAACCGTAACCAAAGCAAGAAGACTCCCGTTAACATTAAACATTGGAAATTATCCAATACGCATAACATCCGTACGTACTTTTTTTTTAAACATGAAAACCAAATTTTCTATATTAAAACACGATAACTTTGAAATCAATTTAATAATAAAATTTTATAATATTAAGCTAATACAAATCCCTGGACTTTCTAATGGAAAAGTGAATGCTATTTTTGAAAGAACATGCTTCTTGTAAATCTGAGAACATGACAAGGAATTGCGGAAGAATTTGATGCTCAATTTATTAACATGGGAAAAGGGGTAACTAGAATGGAATTCATACAAAATTATATGCGGAACAGACATGTGACAATAACTATCGGCCAACGCGTAAAAACGCACCGAAGATCCAAGAACGAGGATCGAAACCCAAACCAAGACCAAAACCAAAAATTTGCAAAGTTACCGAATCGGAATCATCCACATCTCTTACGGTATCACTAGTAAAGATATTCAAATTTCAATTACACTGTTGATGCGATAAAATATTAAATCTAATTGTTCACAAATATACGACTTTAGATTGTTGGAACAATTCTACAATAAACAATATTGGTGATAACATAAATCTGCACAATGATTTATAGAACAATATAAATATAATTTATGCAATCAATAATCCAAATAGAAAGAATATGAACAGGACAAAAACAAATATAAACTATTAAATTAGACAAAATCAAATAGTAGAAAAAGATAGAAAAATAGCCTAGAGTTGTAAAGAGGCACGTAGTCGTTGTCCTAAAGTCGTATACGCCTCCCCACGTGCGGGTATTGGCGGTCGCATACGGCTCCAAAATACAACCCTATTCCTCACAGGCTGTCTGATCTGTAGCGCACGCCTACAGCAGACGGGGTGCCAAGAATGTATCGAATCGCCCAAAACATATAATAGAAAAATGGTGAAGAAAGAGCAAAGAGAGTTTGATATAAAGAAGAAAGAGATATATGTAGAGAGAAGAGTCTGTGTGTATATCTGTAATGGATGGAACGTTCTGGTTAAATAGGCCCTAGAAACCTTACAGAACGTTCCTCCATTAAAGTATATTACCGTTGGGTAATAATACCTAAATACAAGAATGGTAACTGTTGGCTCTTAAAGAAGGTAATAAACCAATGAAATCAATTACTAAAACTGTTAAGAATATTTCAGCCAATAAAGGCAAAATATAAAGCAAATAAGTTTTGAAGCTTTCCTATTAAAACACATAAAATTTAACAGAATATACCTCATCAAATCAAATTGAGTTTATGGTTTTACCAGATTAACCCCAACTACATGAAAAGATAACTTTAACCCCCGTGTCTTGAGGCGTTGGTAATTGTTAAAGCTATACTCCAATTTTTTGTTCCATAATTCACCAACTCATGCTAAATGTTGAATTCAAGTTCAAGCTCCAATTAAGCAGCTTGAGCTAGAGAAAGGCTTTTTTCCAAAAAGTGAGCTGAGTTTTTGCTCGTTCTATACTGTTGAGACCTTCACGAACTTGTTTGTGTGAGCCTAGCTTGAATAGAATCTTAGTTGCTTAGTTTGGCTTTCTTTGCACCCCACCTTTTCATATATATATATATATATTTTTTTTTCGGGTGTCTAATCAAGATCCAGTGTTTGAAATCCAGTAAATTTTTGAAAAAAAATTAGTGGATAATCGATGTGTAAGTGCAAGCTTTCATGGTAGAATTAACGACACAAATCATCTACTTTTACAATCCTACATTTTTGGAACCAAAATCCCGAATATTTGACTTCGCATACTACTTTGCTTTGATTTTAGGTGTTCGATCTGTATGGGTGTTTTGTTTTAGTTTGCTCAATTTTAAGGTGTTCTGTTCTTGCAGCATAGGTGTTTTTTTTTTGGTGTCTTTGCTTCCTATCATTAATAAATAAAAAAAATTTAGCTGATAAAAAAAAAAAAAAAAACAACAAATAAAATAATTAAAGAACAGGAAGAAGGATTGCAAATACCATGCATGAGTGCAGGATACAGGCGCCTGCACAGTTACACATACGAGACAAATTTAAAAAAAAAAAAAAACAAACAGGGAGGCTAGGAGGCTAGGACAAATTAAACAGACATGTGCATGTACAACGAGAAGATTATACATGCCTTTTTATTTTAACAGATGGATCCAAGCAAGATCAAGCAGAAGGGTGCAACGCCAACAAATTCACTCACATTCATCCTTTTGGAGGTGGCAAGACACTCAATTTGAAAGTTAGACCAGAGCCACCAAACTTTTCTTCAACCAGCTTCTCCATACGCTCTGCCATTGAAGGGGTCAGATAATTGCCCCAGTCTCCCACCTTGCCTTTCCTAAAAAAAGAACTATTCGGAACCCCTACAGGGCCTCTCCCGCTCTTGTTTGCCTCCAAATCTTTCATACTTTCAAAACTGCATAACCTCGAGATCTCTTGGATCACACCTTCTTTCTCTCCTCCACAGAAAAAGGAAACCCCAAGAACTCCGCTAATCTCTTCGCCTGCGACACGATGTCTCCTTTCATATCCTCGTATTTCAAAAACAACACTTTCTCGGTCTCTCCAAGCTCGCCTTCCAAAACCCCAACGCGTGATCCCAGAAGGGCCCAAAGCCGTGGATTCCCCGAAAATACAACTCGAAGCCATCGTCGAGAGAGATGAAGTATGGTTCCACGTTGTCGTGTCGTAGCTGGTGGCTGAAATGCCAGTGAGAGACGAGCTGGTCGAAAGGATTCCGACACACGTACACAATTCGACAGTCGGAATCCTGAATGGAACTGGGCAGTGACGCATATGGGATGTGGGTCGCGAAGATCCTTGGGCGAGGAAGGTTTTCGAGATTAGGGCACTGGTTTTTCAAGTAGAGCTCAAGCTCAGTGAATGGTACAAGATCATAAGGGCCTGTGGTGAGCAAGGGGCTCTCTTTGAGTGCGAAACGGGTGCGGTTCACGATGGTGAACATGAGGGCTTTCAACCAAGTGGTGCCTGATTTCGAGGGGCTAGTCAGTATCAGATCAGTGTCATGTGCTTGGAAATGACGTTGAAAGGAAATAATGCCCTTGATCGCTGCAGATCGACACCAAAAATTTTGGTATAGAGACAGAGAGGTACCATCCCAGTTTCTCTCTTGAGGTAGGGTTTGGAGGAATTCTTTGAACTCATCCCCCTTCTCTTCTTCTCCATCTAAAGTGTAGATTTTAGAGATTTCTGTTTTCTCCCTGGAAAATGTAGTGTAAACTGTTATGTAAGACTAGAGTGTAAATGGTAGTCAAATAGTGGGAGAGTGGAGTGCTAAATATGAAGTCCACGACTAGTTATTTATTTAGTGCCCATTGCCTCCCTACTATGGCTGTATCCATTTTTAATGCATTTATCTCTTTCTTTTTCCTTCCCCTTTTTTTTTTTTTTTTTTTTTTTTTCATATTTGGGTATGTATATGAGTGTTTCTATTCGACCAATAATAAAATTCCATTTGATGTGACGCATTCTTATTTATTATAAGAAGTTAACCTTTTAAAATTAGTTGATATCTTTTTAGAGTCAATGTTGTTTTGCCCTTGTAAGGTTGGTTGAACGGTTATACTTTGGATGTGTTTCTTAGATATCATCATATATTTCAATTCTTTTATCCTTACCTATGCAGCTAGGCATGGGGTCTCTCTCACATGGCTTATCAGACGATTAATTTGGGCTAAAACCTCAATGAGAGTAAGGCCTAGGGACTATGACATCCTAATTGTTAATATAGATAAAAAAAAAAAAAATCAATTGTCTTTTTAAGTGATAAATGCTATATATGCCACATCTTATGATATTTTATTATAAGTAAAAAAAATATCTATATATCTATATATATATATATATATATATATATATATATAGGTCAAATAGCATTTTTTTGTGTGTGGATATTTTTAGCTAATGTGGACAAATGCAAATGGTATGCTTAATTGATGTAGATTGTATCGGCGTACGCATAATCCTTTTAGGCGTACGAATAATTTGAATATGCGTACGCACCACGAGCTGTTGGACGTCTTGCTGTTGAATCGGGATTCTAGTTTATTTAGATATTTTAGGAGTTTTAATTATTGTTATTTAATTATTTCTTTTAATTTAATTAGTTTCCTAAAGAGTTAATATTTGCTTGTTCTAGTAGAATTAGGTTTTCTTATTTCATAGAACTTGTTCTCTATATAAAGGGATGTAAATCTTATGGCAAACAGTTTTAGGTTGATTATTTTGAGATTAATAATATATAGAGAGAGTGTGTTTCTTCTTTATTTTCCTGCTTTTGTGTTTTTGAGTGAATATCGATCGTGGTTGCCTACTATCTGGCATTGTTCTTGCGACAATCAACAAATTGGTGGACGCTTAATTGTTTTTGGTGAGTTTCGTCTTGACAGTGTATTTTTTGCTGCATCATTAGTTTGGCTCTTAAACTATCAGTATTAGATCAGTGCCATGTGCTTGGAAATGTGGTTGAAAGGAAATAATACTCTTAATCGCAATGGATGGACACCAAAATCCTTGGTATAGGGATAGAGAGGTACCATCCCAGTTTTTCTCTTGAGGCAGGGTTATGAGCAATTCTCTGAATTCATCCTTCTTCTCTTCCTCTCCATCTAAGTAGCAGCTTTTAGAGAATCCTGTGTTCTCCATGGAAAATGTGGTGTAAACTAATAATTTATAAGACCAACTAGTCAAAAGTAGAGAACGGAGTCCCAAATATATGAGCCCATCACTATGTTTATATGGGGAATTTTAGATTGGTCAAGCTCTGGGAAAATAATTACAGTGGAGTGATATTTTCTATTAGTTTCCTAATAAATAACTATTAATTTAACTAACAATGATTAATAACTGTAATTATTTTCATGTAACCCGACCAATCTAAAATTCCCCCACTTTATAGTGCCCATTGCGTCGTGGCTAGCTACAGTATAGCACTTATTTATTTATTTATTTTCTTAATGTTTCTCTTTTATTCTTTACTAGAATGGATCTGTGCGATGCGTGGGAATCAAACAATAACTTCATTTAAATACTTGTATAAGTACCAAAAATGTTATTATTTTCTCTAGGTCTAGTTAAATAGGATTATTAAGAAAAGGAGATTTAATAATCAATATGAAATAAAAAAATGATTAAACTTAAGTGATCAAGTTTTCAAATTTACCAAACAACCCTTTAGTATTGATTTTATAGTCAAAATTATTTTTTCGACAACTTATATTAGAGGAATGAGAGGGAAGGTTGTACAATGGGAAGGGAGGAAAAAAAATAAAAATTAAAAGAAGAAAAGAAAAGAAGGGATAGGAGAGAAGAAGAGGGAGAGGAAGGCTATACAAGGGAAGAAAAAAAAAAAAATGTAATAGATAGATAAGGCATTTTACTATTCATCCATTGTTCACAGCACATTTTGTGAGAGTTTTTACTGTTCATGCCTCAATTTGTGAGAATTTTGACTGTTCATCTACTATTCATGTCACGTTGATAGTCAGTTTGTAGCAAGTTGACTATCAACTTTTCAGCTTTCATTGTAATGAATCATATCACGTTGATAGTCGATTTGTCGCAAGTTGACTATCACCTTTTCAACTTTTCTAATTGATGAGACAGCCGTTCTCGAGCTTTGTGAAGCCTATCATATCACGTTGATAGTCAGTTTGCAGCAAGTTGATTATCAACTTTTCAACATTTTGTTGTGAAGCATATCACGTTGATAGTCATTGTGTAGCAAGTTAATAATAAACTTTTCAACTTTTCTTATTGATCAGAGAGCCATTCTTGAGCTTTGTGAAGCATATCACGTTGATAGTCAGTTTGTAACAAATTGACAATCAATTTTTCAACTTTTTCTCCCATTGATCAAGCAGCCTTTTCTTATTTGTTATTGTAGAATTACCTTTTTGCCCTACTTAATTTATCTCTTTAGCTTTTTTATTGCTTGGCTTTTTGGTCTTTTGGATGCAATAGAAGGAACTGCTGACATCATCATGGGGGCCCAAAGTGAATGAGAAAAAGGGATTTTTGGAGGAAATGGTTATGCACTTGCCACGTCACTCATTGCTGATGTCATCATAACTCTTTATTATAATATGTAATAGATTATTTGGGTCTTCAAAGGCAGTCACAGGTACTAAAATATATTACTCCCTTTCGTGCCTCTTTTTTTGGTAAAAAGGAAACAACATATCATTAATTGGAAAGCTCTATTACATCCTTGGGGTAAAAAACACCCCTGCAGTCAGCATCAAGTTGGTCACATACCCATAAAGGAGGAAAATATTACAATCTCCTCGAAGCGCTCCATGAGACACTTGCAATCATAAATCATAGAGCTTAATGGATGTGCCTCCATCATTGCACTTTGCATAAGTGAGACAACCGCACTAGCATCCATATCAACATATAAGTGGCTTATATTGCATTTTAGCGCAAGTTCTAAACCGTCCCGAAGACCCCACAACTTAGCTTTGATGTTACCCCTAATCTGTGGGTGTAGCCTTTAATCCACTGACCCAGATGGTTCTTAATAATTCTCCTAACACAAGCTTTCCTTGGGTTCCCCAAAGAAGAACCATCCGTGTTGAGCTTGTAAAACAGATTGAAGGGAGGAACCCACTTCACCATAACCTGTTTAGTAATGCTTGGGGATTTGAATTTTCCAGAAATATGGAAGTATTCAATGGCCTTGACAAGCATAGCTTCACAATTATCCTTAGGAAATAACATATGTTGCTCAAACAAAAATTTATTCTTATTGTGCCACAAGGCCCAACAACCAAAAAGAAAGATGACAGAGAATGGTACAAACCTATTCATATCCCTGTTTTTCTTACCCACGTTACGAAGAATCCAAGTATCCAGAAACATACCGGTCTTAGAATTAAAGTTGGGGTTAATAGAGGTCTAGATTTCCTTAGTGTATTCACACTCTCTTAAGACATGATCCACCGTTTAAGATACAATGAAGCAAATGGGACAGAGATTAGAGAAGATAACATGCCTTCTAAATAGAACATCATTGTAGGCAATTTTCTTTTGGCAGCACAACTATAGGAAATTTTTTATTTTAAGAATGGTATTGATATTCCAAATTTTGTCCCAAATATCACTAGGAAGATCAATATCAGGGGTGTAACTGTGAACCCACGAAAAAGTGCGGCGCCCACAAGGAGTTTTTGGCAAGATAAATTAATATGAGTTTAAAAGACAACAAACGAAAAGGAGTCGCCACCTCATTTTTTAGGGAAAGAGGAAAACCACAAAAATGTTTTATTTTCAAAACCACATGACTCCATTAAAGGAAAAGCAAAGTCTTTAAAACTAGAAAATTGGATTCGGGGGCTAAGCTACAACGTGGGAAGGTTCTAGGCAAAGCCCATAGGCACCCACATCGCCCGAGTTGGTCTCTTAATTTGATTGGGCTAACTTAAGATCTTTTTCACTCAAATATCAGCATATATCATCACAAGGCAGCATGCATAACATATATTCCATCCAATCATCCATGCACAATCAAACAAATAAAACAAAACAGAAAGAAAGAAAAGAAAAGAAAAGCCTAGGATACTTGGATCCTAGAACGGACTTGAGCCTCACGAAGAGCGCCTACGTACCATGCAGCGAAATACATGGATCAAAGTCCACGTAGTTCGAATGGAATAGGGTTAAATCCTAATAGAGAGTTATGGTAAACCTTAGGTTTCCTTCCATTGCGGTTTTCAAAGACAAATGATTCTCAATCAAAATTCAGTAAAAGATATAAACTCTTTCTTGAAAAAAAAAAAGGGGTGGAAAGAACCCTAGGATTTACCATATCCCTCTATTAGAGAATAACCCTAGGAGGGAGAAGAGAAAAGAAAGTAAGGAAAAGTGAATTAGGGCACTTCATACCCTACTTACCTAAGCGCAAAAGCTCCAAGCATTAGCAATTTCAAGCAATAGCAGCCCTATTTGCAATAGGACAAGCATTGTACCTGTTTGCACCCTTACAAGTGCACAAAACCATGCAAGGAGAACAATATACTAATCTGGACAGAATCATGACAAGGCCTAAAATTATCCATTTATCATGCAAACAACAAGAATAATGAATAACTAAGGACCCCAACTCAATCCTACATGCAATGTCCTGACTAACATGCATAGAAAACCTACCAAAGACATTCTAACAATCATGAGAGACTCCAATAAAATCAATAAACATGATAGCAAAGCCTATTCTAACCAAAAAGATGATATTTTATGTAAAATATGAAAATAGGCCTTCCTACGGCGAGCTTTCTTAAACAAAACTATCCTAAGACAATTTCACGTAAAAAAGTCACTATGGGGAGGTGCAATCATCATATCCTACGTAAAATATATATATTAGAACACAATGGAAGTGATTTCATGCTGAAACACATCACAGAAAGCTCTCATGCAAAACCTTACTTAACAAAAAAGACAATTATCTTTAGAAAAGGTTAACATCTCCAAAAACCCTACAAAATCCATTACATGAATGCAAACCTAGCATGATTCAACTATATGCAACATATATAGAATGACTATGATGAGAAACTACTCACAGAGTTAAGCTAAGCATGCTGTATGAAACTTGTGTGATTTTAGGGTTATCGAAACCCTAATCTCACAACTATGCATAAAAACCTATGAAAAGACTCTAACACATGCTCAAATCATCATGAACATCATTCATATCATATATATTAACTAACAGGAGCATCAATTCCTGACAATTATCATAGCAAGTATGCTACATGGAACATGCATGATTTAGAAGGATAAAAAGGATAATACTCTCAAAACCCTAGCAAACTAAGGTTTATCAAGCATATAAAGCCATAAACCATCTCAAAATCATTCATAACACATCATAAAAGCATTGAATTCAATCTATAAGAAGAGCTATTAAATGCACTAGAACTATCCTAAAGAAAGGAGGAGAAGATGAAGGAGAAAACTCATAGTTCAGCATTCCAAAGAAGTGCTTACCTCTTGTAGAACCTTCTTTGTCTTCAAACTCCTTGTTCTCTTGCTTGCTTAGGGTTGAAGAGCCTCCTCTTGATGTCCTTCTAGCTCTCTAAACTCGTAGCTCCCTCCCTCTCTAAGTATAAAGTGTAATTAACCTCCTCCTATGTGCTGAATATCATGTCCTTTATATAGAGAACTGACCCCCTAAACCAATGGCTAAGATTAATTCATTAAATAATGATCCTAGGGCTATTAGAGACTCTCTTGGTGCTCAAACAACTCAAACTTACACACTTCTAAGAGAAAACAAGTTGTAATGGCGGAGGAAACGGTCAAAAGAGGGAGAGAGAGTCAGAATTTTAGTTGGAAGACGGAGTCTCTCGGGTGACCAACTAGGCCTAGACGGTTAGCCGTCTGGGCTTGGACGGCTGACCATCCAGCCCCGGACGGTTACCCGAGGGTCCTCCCCATTTTACTCCGGTTTTGACTCCTACTCGCTTTAGAAGTCCTAAAATGTTCAAATTAAGTCCGATTTTGACGAAATAAAAGCCAAAACGACCGTGTTTCGAAGGAGAACACATTTTTAAGAATTTTAGGACAAAAATCCTTAACCATGGGTACATGGTTAGGTTTTACAAAGGTGGTTAACTATGATGCCTCACCATCGCTAAGCTGGGTTTGTACACAAGGTCGAACCAAATGCTTTCCCAATCGAAATTCGATCTTCTTAAACATACCTAGGATGTAACTGAAGCCCAATTGAAGTTAAATGAGAAAAAATTGAGTGGGTCTTGTGAGTCAATTTGAGCAAACCAAGAAAGGGTCTTTTAGCCAACCCGAACCATTATGAGCCGAATTGATCTTAAATCATTAATTCATGAAATTGAACCTATATATAGACTCTATGTACTCATATGAACTCGAGGGAATGACTTGGGATTCATTCCAAAGTCAAATGGAAAATATACGGTTTAAAAGACGATTATGCCCTTAAAGTCGCAAAAGTTCTTATTGACTATCGAAATAAGCTCCAAATCACTTCAAAATTCATACACATGATATTCAATGCCATAGAAACTCAATGCAAAAGACTAGACTAAAAAAGGACTCAAAATCCTACATGAAATGATATGTGCTAGCTAAGGTGACAAAAATGGGGTGTGACAGTAACCATCACTAATAGAATAAACTGTTTTAGAGAAAAAATGCCCATTTTTGGATCATTTCCAAGTAAGGCAATCCCCACCACTCCCTTTCGTGCCTTACCACACAGACCCACTCTCTCACTCCCTTTCTCTCTTGTAACTGCTTGGTATTAATTGTAGCTCTTCCTTCTTCACATAGGTTACAATGGTACAGTTTTTTTCTTCTTGAAAAACGTGAGATGGCATGACCTCAGTGAGTCAATTATTTGATTCCAAATCAATCCAGCCTTCACGTGTATTTGGGTCCAAATAACCTTCAACTTGATTGATCACGTGCCAAATAACTGGTCCTCTGTAATGGCAATTTTGGACCATACTTATTTTTGAAATAGTTAAAACACATTAAATTTGGTTTGCTTCGTTAGAATTGAGGCAAGTGGAATAAAATGAAATTTTAATAATGAACTACTACGATGAGAGGTAGGGTTGGCCATCGGTCGGTTCAGTCGGTATTTGGGGGGTAATATCAACCGAACCGATGCAATCGGTTTTTATTTTTCACCAACCGAAACCGCTTTCTGAATGTATAAAATCGCTTATTTCGGTTTGTGGCGGTTTCTGTTCGGTTCAGTCGGTTTTACTGGTTTTACTAAATAGGCTGAATTTGCTTTCAGATTGGTATCTATGGGCAGGGCTTAGGAAAGGCAAATAGACAGTGCTGTCTATTGGGCCTATTTTTAAAAATTGGCTATTGGGCAATGGCTAAGGAAGCCCATTTTATAAGCAGTAAACTATAAATGTCCAGATTTGCAGTATTCAAAATCCAGCATTAATAAAACCTTTATAAGCCTATGTTAAGCACTAAATTATAAATAATTGATTTCCCATTACAAATTTGCAACCAGACAACCACCACCTAGAAGAACAAAACTTGGACATATATAAGTACCATATATTTCAACTGGAAATTTGGAAAAAAACATCAAATGTGAATAAAAATTGAACTCTTTTATTATTTCCTTCAAAGTTCTCAACCAGTACCTGGAAAAACTAATCAAATTTCAAATAATTACATCAATAATTACATCGAATGTAGTTAGAGGTTACACCTTTCACAAATACCTTACATTATTCATTTATTCTAAATAAATTACATAATTCAATAACACAAAATTTACATTCTAAACCTGTAAGTCAATAACACAAAATAAACAAATTACATAACTCAATAACACAAAATACACGAATTACATAATTCAATAACATAGCTACACCCATCTAAATATCCAATCCACTATTTTTACAAAATATACATTCTAATTTCTAAACAAATTACACTATTCAATACCAATTACTAACATAATAACATTAAACCTGTAAGTCACTAAACCCTCTTTTATAATTATAAACTCATGTAAACCTACAAGTCACAAGTATGTAAACTAGTAAACCAATTGGTTACAATAACTCATTAAGGCAATAAGGCAGTAAACTAAATTCCATAAAAACCTGCACAACATAAGCAATTAAGCATATAAATTAAACATAGATATATAACCAAAAGTCCAAAATGATTCTTCAGCACATGCCACATGAGGCTCATCATCAAATCTACTAATATGCTAAGTGCCAAACTGCCAAATGAAGTCTAAATAGGCCATAAACAAAAGCCTAGCAGTCCAACAAGCATGTAAACAAGTAAATAAATAACTACAAACTTAACAAGAAGTAATATGGCCTATAAAATCCTAAGAATTTATCCAAGATAAGGATAAATTCTTAGGATTTTACAAAGCAGCAAGTAAATTACTTCATCAAACTATAAAAGTCTAGAAACTTATATAACTATTGTCCAAAAAATAGTAAGACTGATCAATCAGGCCAGTCAACCACACAGCAGTCCAGGAACTAATATAACTATTGTCCAAAAAATAGTAAAACTGATTAGCCTATTAGCCACATAGCAACTACACAGCAGTCCAGCTGTCCAGTAAGTCAGTAAGTAAGTCAGCAACTATGTTCACTGTCCAAAATGGCAAAAAATTCACTCCAAAAAATTCAGTCTAACTACATTCCAACTCCAATCAGCACTAGTTAGTATTTACCTACATCGAATAAATGAATTAAATACTAAATAATAATAAGCACAAATAAATGGTTCAATAAAATATTAAAAGTTTAAAACTAAAATCGTATACCGTGCTGATAGCATTATTAGTTTTTAATCCTCAATCCGCAATGACTGTCCGTTCCACAGTAATCATGTCCACAAGATCTATAAAAGAGTAAATAATAAATAACCACAAATAAATAAAGGAAACAAACATTAAATGGCTTCAAATAGAATAGTTAAGTACCTGCTTCAAGTTGTTTGTATTCCTCCACTTCAGCCATAGCATCCCTAAGGCTAATAGTAGTCGATGAAGCCCAGGATCCAATTTTGGGTACAAATGAGAGCCTCCACCATATTTGGGCTCAAGTTGCTGCGAAATGGATTAATAATGCGACCTCCCGTGCTAAAGGCAGATTCGGATGCCACTATAGACACAGGAAGAACCAAAAGATCTCGAGCTAACTTAGAGAGAATTGGGTGTCTAGAAGAATTATACTTCCACCAAGCTAATATCTCAAACTTCTCAACTTCTTCTTCCTTACTCTCTGCCAAGTACTTATCTACCTTTGATTTACTCCCCCATCCATCTTCTTCTTCTATGTGCTTTGCTCACTGGGATGCTATCATTGCCCTAACATCATCTTCATCATCCTTAGGCATTGGCACACTTGTTTGACTGGAACTTTTCCTTAAACAGTAGTAGAAACATTGTTTTCAAGATACCAATCATACAAGCGAGTCAATGCATCCTTTATTTTCTTTAACAACTCCTTGCACTTATTGGCTTCATAACAAGTCCCAACCCAAAATTTTACAAATTTCAATTTATAGTGGGGATCAAGAACCATAGCCACATACAACAACATATTGGAATTATCAAAATTCCCTCAATACTTCTCAAACTTCTTTTTCATACCTGCTGCCATATTAGTCAATATACTACCATCACCTTTCTCACACATTTGACTTATTGCATTTTGAAGTAAAATGAGCTCCAAAAAGAAGACATTGGGAGTGACATGCAAAGAACCAAAAAACCTCAGAGTTGCATTGTAAAAAAGTTTCAAAAATCTCATAAACACCCTAACTTTATCCCAATCATCCATATCAGGAGGCCCTAAATGCTTCCACCTATCTTTCCCCCTTCATCACTCCTACCCTCTCTAAATGTGGAAAGAAAATTCATTTCATCCTCTTCCAATTGTTCAAAAGCTTTTTGAAAATTTTCAGCCCCATCCGACATCATATAGGTGGAGTTCTACCTAATTGCAACATCTAAGCAGACAACATTCTTACATTTAATTCCTTCTTTCTCCACACGTTGCTGAAAAATCTTCATTCTAGATTGAGAAGATCTCACATACCTCACAACATTGCGCACTTTACAAATAGAATCATCCATCTCCTTCAAACCCTCACAAACAATAAGATTTAATATATGAGCACAACATCTCACATGTAAAAACTCATGCTCTAATATAATGCCCACCCTATTCTTGG